>JAODLI010042064.1:0-39605 GCA_027575585.1 Percopsis omiscomaycus
GTTGTTTGTTGTTTAGTAGCAGTAATATGCAGTTATTTGCCGTGTCCCCTGTATTTTTTGATGGTTTTCATGAGACCTCCCTTGAAATGACCAGGACCCCTCATTGCCCCCCCAATCAACATTTTCTGTAGCCACCGCTGCATCCGGGTAACTTTCACGCACTTTTTTGTGCACACTACGTTTTCCGAAGTACTAAGTAGCCTACTATTCATGCGCACTAAATAGTTTGCTAGTATGGAGTTTCGGGCGCGGCCAATATCACGACCTTGAAAGTGAGCCGCAGGAGAAAAGGCAACAGGAAAAGGCCACCCCTGCTCTAGAACGTTCCATGTCTCCATTACCTCCATTTCTCTCTGAAGTTCACTAGTGAACTTTTAGACCGCGGGTGCACTGGAACTGCAAGCACCGCTGATTAAATAAGGTGTTACAGAGCCCACAATGGAAGACTCCCAGAGGCCCGATTAACACTATAATTGACATATATATTTATATATGTACATATTACAAGTCTTTTGGAGATGTAAGTTAAGAAACAGACCCCCAGGAGATTCAATTTTAAACAAATCAGATTCAATATTACAGGGACAGGATTCGATTGGATTTGAGATTTAATTTCTCAGGAATAATGACTTCATAAAACACACTGGAGAGCCTATCGAGATCTTACAGCCACTGTTTCCCCAGGAGATTGTCAGCATAAAACATATAGCAGCAAATGTACGTGCTACCCCTTTATGAATGTCAACTGAGTCCCTTGGCACCCATAATATGCCATAACATCATATAAAAACAGATAGCAAGTCATAGCAGACACATCTGGGACAGTCTGAGCATATGGAATATGATCACGAGACACATCTGTGCAACCCATGACTTAAAGAGACTTATTTATGTGTGTTACTTGCTACGTCTATTGCCTATCAATAGTGATGCAACCTACAGTGCTTCAGGCTGAAGCAACTTTTTTTTTTTTTTTATTATATTATATTAAGAAAGTAACCATAACAAATAGGTAGCAGAGCAAAATTCAGATTAAATCTCAGTAATGTCTTTCTGCTTGTCATCCATGTTGCCACCACATCAAGTACAATAGATTTAGATTATATGAATTACAACTGATATACAGGCAGTGAAACCGATACGGGCAGACATGGTTGGCTTCTTTGCTATTATTTGAGCCATAGTGAAATACACAGAAAATCTCAAATTTGCTTGTGATTTATAGGAGCGAAATTGTACACATTCCAATTCTTATAACAGGAAGAGGACTTTCCATCAATCATTCTCACCTCTGACCTCCTCCACCAACCCCCTTATGTTTAGACAAGGCAGGGATAGAGGTATGCTATGGCACCATGTATAGGGCACCAGATCATTTGCATTAGTTGGAGAATCAGAACATTGCATGGTGCATTTTCCCATCTTTAGACAGCAGGTTTCATGGACAATATTAGCTGGCAACAGGGAATAATTTATCCTAAAGGGTTGTTGAGTCTTGGAAAATGTATTTAATTTCACCACTGGTTTTGTTTACTGTGTTTTAGGTATTATCTATAGGTTCCCATGTATTGACTGATAAGAAAACAGAAAATGGTAACATAATGCATATGCTTCAGTACACAATGTTGACATTATAGGGAGTTGAGGTGAAACCGGAACTAGCTTGTTCCGTTCCAAAAGTAAAGAAAGCTGCTATTGCTACCAACACACATTTTTAAAACATAGCACAGAAACATAGCCGTACAGTATGTCATGGAGTTCATTCCTTTTGTCTGAACAGTGAAAAGTTTTAAAAAGCTTATTTAGAGAGATTGTTGTTTATCCAATGGTATAATTTTTAGCAGACTTTAATGAACACAATGCACAATTTCATGGTTCCCATGACTTAAAAGTCATTGTTATTAAACTGAGCAATTTATTCATACCCTATCAATTTAATCCAGCACTGTAACACCTTCGGAGCTCCCGGCTTTTAAGAAAGATTGATAACTGCATAGAGGCACAGAGGTAAGAGGAACAGAGGCTAGCCCGGATAGAAGAGATAGGAGACAAACACGCAGACCAAGAGCAATTCTCATGCATTGGTCATGTTAAAAAAGTGCTGATGCCATAGTGTCAGAACAAATGGGGGCATGGCTGAACTCTGTGACCTGTGTAAATTAGAGAGCAGTAACAGAGAATAGCCAGAGCCATGAGCTCAGAGGCTGCCTGCTTATACGTTTAAATACAGGGGTGTGACACCAAACTTCTGTGGGCTATCATTAGAGCCAATATTTCAAACTATTACACCGCCATTAAGCTGCGGGTGCAGTATTTTAACTGGAGGCTATTCACGATAGCTTGCAGGTTAAGATACCGAATCTGAATAATTTGAGGACACACACTAAATGTTGTTTGATCTAGATCGAGAAGTAGAGAGGTGATTCAGGGAACAATGTGACCCCTGTTAATAAAGTACAAGTAAAGAATAATTCAACCACGAGATCAGCAGCTGTCAACATGTTTAAATGTCCACCCTGGGGTGGAGTAGGGTTATCTCCAACAACATACTTTGGAGTGAAGACAAGGATTTGACTGGATCAAAAGACAGATAATAACACATCAGAACACACTTGTGCTTGGCATATACACACTCTAGCGGTGTCCCCGACTAGGGGCCGGATTTACTAAAGGTTTGCGTGAGTAAAATCGCGTGCAAACTTGATATCACCCGCAAATTCACATGTAAGCTGATCTAACGGTGTGGACGGAGGATGATGTCTTTCAAAAGTGCAAGATCGCACGTATTGTTAATTTACTACGTTTACCTTAATGAAAATTCCATTTGCATATGCAAATACATTAATTTACTACACACAATGTGATCTATCAAGCCTGAACGCAATTTCAGCTGATTGCGACAGGATCAATATTTAATACGCCAAGTGTTGCGCACAAGGCCGTAGCCAGGGTTTGAAAAATAGGGGGGTTTCGGTTTAGTCATCACTACACATACAAACAAGCGGTTGGCCTACTAGGCTACTGTTATTGAGACTGTCGTTTTTTTTAATCAGTGGCATTGTGTGAAACGTTAGCTTGTCCTTCATCATGGCCATGTTTCATACAATTGCCTTTACTCCAGAGTTTTTTTTTATTTTTGACATACTGAGGAAAACATAATGCGCACATTTCACCTCTCCAGCCATGCCATATTGAAGCTGTTGGCTGAGCTAAGGGATTATTTGGAGCCAGTTACAAGGAGGAGTCACGCAATACCTGCCATCCATAAATTTCTTGCAACTCTTTTCTATGTTGTACCCATTTCATCAAAGAGTAGAACTGTCTGTGCAAACAACATTCTGTTGTAAACACATCTTAGTGCTAGAGATGCACCGATACTACTCGTTGGTACTAGTATTGGGCCAATACTGCATGGTAAATACTCGTACTTGGTATCTGCATCATATTTTAATGCTTCCAATTACGAGTACACTTATCTGGCAGGTGAAAATACACAACTCATCCACACTGCACTGTAAAACTTTTTTTTACAGTTTTGTATACATAGAACAAAAGAATAAATATATAAAGTAAAGCAATTTTAATTGTGTCGGGCTTTCTTTCTGTCAGTGCCGATGCATACAGTAGGATGCATAGGGCTGAGAACGCTGACACTCCTTCTTGGCTTGCATCCATACAGTCAGCGTAGCCTTTCCAGCCGTCATCACCGCTGTTGAAGAGCTCTCTCGGTGTGTTGGCTTTCACAGAGGGGGGTAAATCGCATCTATTTTGGTTGATGGTTCCCAGCAGACTCGTTTTCTTCTAAAGAAGCTTGTTGGCCAGAGAAAGTGATGTGAAGAAATTGTCCATGGTGACATTTCGTCCTTTGCCTGTGAAAGGCTCCACTAGTCGCATCACCACATTCTCAGACAATCTTACTCCTGCCTGACGAGTGGGACCTTTCCCACAAAGGGAAAGGCGTTCCGCATGTACTTCGTGTCCACATCCGCGGCGATCCAAAACTTTATGCCAAACTTATTAGGCTTGCTCGCAATGTACTGGGTGAATGGGCATTGACATTTGGTTGAGAATAATTGTTCGTCAACAGTTGTGTTCTGTCCCGGCTTGTAACAAGTGATGCAGTTCTTCACAAAACTGTTCCATGTGTCTGAAACCATGGTAAACCTGTCAGTCTGCATATGGACAGGCCACGTCTCTTTGTAGTCAAAACGCAGGTATTTCATTATTTCTCAAACAGGTTTTCTTAGCTCTAGCTAGCGTTAATTAAAGATGTATTCAGTTGTAATTAATTATGAACCTGAGGATTTTGTTGACCTGGTTGCTCCATCTTGAGGACTCATCTGCATATGGAGTAGGGGAACTAATTCATCGGTCCAAACCCATAACCTATTCCCATTGGCTGAGGACTTTTGGCAGTGTTGTAGTGGTGACAATACGAGAGCGAAAGGACAGACAGGCTTGCAAGTGCTAACTTTTGCACGAGAGCAAAGAAAATCTGTTAGAAAAATTAAGGAAACGTGCTTTCGCGACTTATGGCAGTGAAATAACTATAGAACCATTATGTAGAATTTTTTCGGATAGTACGGATAAAAAACAACAACCCGAATTAATAGGCTGATATTTCTACAAAAATAGGCCATATATCATGGTTTATAGTGAGAAACCAAGCAATTCTATGTAAAATCAGACATTCAAGCACCCCCATATAGCCGGAATGGAATTACCCTGGTTTCATAACCACATTTTGCGCCGATTCAACTGTGAGACTGGCAGTCGAATCAGGTTCCTTAGATCGAATCATCGACTATTCGGGGTCAACCTAACACACACATAGTGCTTACCCTCACCTATCCCCACAACTATATGCTTCTCTCAGAAACAAACTATAATTTTTTAACATAGACACACACACACCTCATATGTGTTCATTAACAGTTTAAACTAATATTTGAGACATCATTCGTTCCTACACAAATCACACAAAGACCTGTCTAAGCCACACACATCAATGCACATCCTGTACTTGTCCTGGGTCTGTGTGCGTGTCTGTATGTGTACGATACTATCAGTTTCTTCATTTGGCCAATAGGCAAATATCTTTTTAGATCTGTATCTGTTCTGCACTGATCCTAGCACAATGAATTATTACTAAGGAAATCTTTTTAACATGTATCTAGAAAGATAGCCTTAATTAAAGGGGTAGTATTTATTGGCAAGAGGGGGATAGCAGAGTTATTGCAGGTCTCTGCACACATGCACCCACACACACACACAATACGACATGCGCAATTCCGTGCATGTGCTCGTAAACGATATAGTGTCATGACACAAGTCGCATAACCAAGATAGCATATTATAAACATCAGAAGTGAAAGCAGAAGGGTGTTTATGAATTCAATGTAAGTTGAAACATTGCTTTTAATATCAAACTTGATATAAGTTGAGTTATTTAATTGAGTTAAGCCCGTGTGTGTTCATGAATGATGTGTGCATGTGCGTAGATATCAAAGTAGGAGAAGCAATACATCAGTATTCCCCTTTGAAAGTAGCTAGTTTCAAGACTAACTCATCCAAGCTTCAGAAGCATAGAAGAAAGACGCACACAATAGGAGCCATATGTGTGAAGACGGAGATTAACACAAACATATGCTCTTACACTGCGTCCATTGCTAGTATGTTGGTTTGCCATTAGCCTTCTTTTGTTGATTAGCACTCAAAGATTTGCTCACTGACTGGTTTCCTGCAAACACTGTTAAAATATTTGTTTCCATTCATGCTAGTGTGGTCGATTAGTAGCATATCGTCTGCAGCATTTTAAAAAAGTATATGTTTTAGTTTAGATGCACTTCAATAAATATCATTTTTGTTTCTTATATTTGTTCTGAAGAATGAGGGGGGGGACAAATAAATAATCTACCTGTCCATATTACTCCTTGGTGAGCAGAGCTGCCAAGTCTCACGCATTGACCGTGAGACTCTCGCATATCAACCAGTTCACACTTTTACACGCCACACCTCGTATTTCTCATGCTCAGAATCCCTAAATAAGTAAATTCATATATTCACATACTTTTGCTTGGTGCCCGTCACTGTTCGTGTGGTGAACAGGAGATCCTTTCAATTGTTTCATTCAAGAAATAATACCTACATGAGTCTGGTGACAAACTTCATCAAAACGTCACATCCCAGTTCCGTTATGCCATCTGTCCCTTTTACACAGACATCGTTCCGGCTCTGTGACTACCTCCGCTGCCGGAGGCGGAACAACAATGACCTCCCCATTCTGCCTCCATACCTTTTACATAGAACATCAAGGCGGAATGAAGGCGCAATATTCTCGCCTTGAAAACGTATGTAAAATGTAACTGTGAGCTGAATGCCTTCTTTCAACTGAAGGTCTGGTAACCACCTCACTTTTGATCATTCAAATTATGTTTTTATTATTCTAGAATAAAACGCAACTAAACTAAATCACTTGCCTGTGATCTAATTGATACTGTGAGCTAGTAATGTTAAGGGGATTTAAGTAGGCTTATAGCTGCAAGCTTTTGTAGAGACTGTGGGTCATTCCTAGGGATGGGTATTGGCAAGGACCTCTCGATACGATACATATCATGACGTATCACGATACATTGCGATATGCTACATATTGTGATACATTGCGATAATCTACATGGAAATTTTAAAATAGAGCTGAAAATACAACTTGCTGTGTACCACCTGGGTATGTACATCACATTATATTGATAACTCAGCTGACAAATTTAATGAAAACTATTGAATTAAAATTCCAATATATTAGAACAATATTTGCATTACACTTTTTTAAATCTGTTTAAAACATTAATAATGTATTGATGATTGAATTATATCCTTCATCTTGTATATCTATTCTCTGTCTTGTTCTGTATATTTTTCATGTGAAAAAAATCAGTATCAGATACAGTATCGTGGAATAGAATATCGCGATACTCAGCAGGATCGATTTATTTTGCACAGCCCTATTCCTCCATGTTGTGAGGCAGAGCGCACTGGCACTTTATTTAGTAAGAACATTAGCATAATTCTGAACAGATTTTTATCATTCAAACGTCTCTCGAATCCTCTCTAAGTCTCAAGTAGCAGAAAGATATGGTTTCATTCTGGGCAGCCCCCTTCCAAAAAAGTTGCCAGGTCAGAGGAGGCAGTGGAGGAGGCAGTAGAAACAGGGAAATAGCAAAACATTTTTTGTGGAGCAGCCATTTACTTTTAAAAGTAAATGGCCATTCATCATCATCACCTACTATTGGTACTCTGTGTTGTTTTATCAGATTTTCCAATCGTTTTCATTTCTACTTGTGCTGGTCATTTTTGAACAATATGTAAAATTGCAGGAAACTGGTTTTTACGTTGCAAAAATAATGGGGGAGAGGGGCCGTCGCTGCCAAAACGCGCACAATTTTTGGTCGCTCTGCCCCCAAAACATGTAATTTCACTCTGAACCTTTGGTGAAACTTGGAAGCTCTGTTGGGGAGTCTTAATAGATTGAGCATGGCTGAGTGTGGCTGTCAGCCATGTGTTAGCTAGAACATCTATCTGGCAGACACATATAGTGATAGTGCTGATAACCTTGAGTGTGGAGAGACCTGCCTCAAGAGTCCAATGGGCCTAGCAACAATATGAAACAATTATGGCAAACATGGCTGCTCCCCAGCAGCCATTGTGCAACTATTGCGGCTGTTCCTGGCACAGGGGTCAAAATGTTTGTTGAGATACGTATAGACAATAATCTAAAACAAAGCAAATATAAAAATGGCCTACCAATAGGAAAATCAATATTAGGTGTATAACATAATTATTATTACATTTGGAGGGATAACAAACATTGAACATACTCTATATGAACTTTATAGCCTATATAAATTGTATATTTTCTTCAGTAAACGATATTTATGAATATTAGGATAGTTCTTCAACCGATGACTCCAGGAAGTAAAGCACATAGCATGTCATAGCACCTAGAAAATGTATAATTTTCTTTAACTGAAGCTTGATTTATGTCAAAATAACTAGGCTTGGTCCCACCTACAGGGCCTGGTAGGAGTAATAGCCCTTTATCTGTCACTCAGCTCAAGATGAAGCAAGGCAGACAATCAATCAGAAGGACTCTTTAATGAGAAAGCGTGATATCTCAAGAGGAAATCTGCCTTTGTGTATAATACTATATCTCTCTCTGAATGTTATCAGTTCAATCTCACAGCTACAGGAAATTGGACATTGACAAAGGCGACAGGGGCAAACACTAACATTTAAAAAGAAACAAATTGTTGGAATCAGATTAGGCTTGGATCATTAGTGTGCACAGAAAATACCTTCAACTGTGCTCCCAGGATATTCTTCTCAGCCCGTTTCATTTTGTCCTCCTTCCCCTCTTTTGTGCCAGATGGAAATCAAGTTTGTTTTAAGTAGATTTACTGTTCTTGGCTTGTAGCTTTGTGTTAACTTTCTACAATGGGATGCAAATTTCCAGTAGTCATGCAAAATAATACCAAGGTGTCTGAAAATGGTGTGTCTAATTTGCGCTTCACATAAACGCGCAAACACACACACACACACACACACATAAGGAGTAAGGAGTGAATTCTGTTTACATCTGGTTTGCTAAACTAAATTACATAGTCAATTGAGAATGTGGCCAGCTTTACAGATTCGTGTGATGTGTTTTTGACCTAAATAAGATCCAATTCAGGCCTCAACTGTACCTTGCAAATGCACACACAAAAGGCACATGCATGGATGAAAGAAAGAGCAGACACACACACACACACACACATCTGGTCCTCTCCTCTCATTCATATTTGCTGAGTGTTTTCCTATGAGGGTCCCCAGTGGTTCTGTCCCAGAACAGCTCAGATGAGGTGAGGTAAGATTTGGACCCACAGTGTTATGCCATCTGGACATGCATAGGCCTGTGCGCATACATTCACGGCCACATACTCAAGCCGCACACGCACGGCTGAGCAAGCACACACAGATATACTCTTGTCATAACACACACTGACAAACACCTGGACATAGTTACTGAACTATGGGACTGAGGGGAAGTTGGAGCCTGTGTGCGTGTGCGTGTGACAGAGGGTTGCATGTGCATGTATAGTATGGCTTTACTTAAGGTTAGTCTGTGCTGGAGGGCAAGGAGGTGGATTTAATCCCCCCATCTCCATTTTGCATCCCTACGGCAGCAGTCTCACTTTACCTAGTCTAAATAATCAAGGTAGGGTCTTGCTACTTAATACACTTCATTTATTTTGTGTAGAATAATAATTTCTCTCATTTAGAAAAAGATGGCGTTCAAGGATGCTTCATTGGTAGGATAGATCTTTTCCAAGTCTGGTTCTTCAGAGGCTAGCAAGTCTCCTTCCTAGCATTTGGTGAACACATAATGGAACAGTAGCGAGTGTGCAGGTGTGCACACTCGCACCTTCAGGTCACACCTTCAATTCCTCTCGTACGTGCGCATAGGATTGTGGGTATTTTAAGAACGCTGTGGATACACACATGCATCCTTTAAACAAATTATCTGATCGAAGGACTCAGTCCTTGGTAGAATGCAAAGGATCTTAGGCATCGGAACAGTCCTTCGGCAGGATTTGATGACGTAGCATCCTTGAAATTGTAGCCGTTAAGGATTCGTCCTTGACTTTGAGAAACACCCTTTGTCACAACTAGAACCTAAGTTCATTACAAACTTTCTAGTACTACTCTCATGGAAGAAGTCATGAAAACACCCTTTGTAGGAGGACAAAAAGATCCCAAATATATACTATGATTTAGCCTGCTGTATATGGCTCAGTTTGTTTGTAATTTTTTTACAGTTTGCTTATTTTTCTGTTGTGTGCAGATCTCCCTAAAAATTATGAACTGTTAATTTGTTTGAAGAATCATTTTGTGTTTTTCAAGAAGTAGGCTATTTCTACAGTAGCATATATAAGCATGACAAAGTTGAATATAGTCTAATTGTACTTTAGATATCAGGATTAGGCCTACTTTATTAGATTTAGATGCGATCAGATATAGCTGTTATCTCAACTGCTTCCACGTGCTGGTTTTGCTTCAGAAATGCCCACATTTCATGTCAGTAAAGCATAATTTAATTTAGGTGAAATATAACAACATCGCAGAACTAAAGCCACTGTGTGGACTAAAGTGAAAAGGCGTGTGTCCGGTTGCCTACCAACTGATAATGATGAAAACAGATTAAGTGAAACAAATCCACAGCAGCACCCACTTCTCGCTTCTTTATATAGGCTACTTTACAGTAGGTATGCCGTTTTCATCATTATCAAAATGAGGCATTGTTAGGGCAATACATACATGTGTAGATGAAACTTTAAAAGCTACAAAACCTTTCTACATTGCGATACATTGCGAGGCTGTCAACACCCCCCCACCTCGCAAACAGAAGCGAACTTCTGAAAGCTGCTCCAACTGTTGCGACATAACTTGATCCCCAACAGCGATGTGGATAAAACCTTACTCACCTAAATGTTTTCCTCCTGATCGATGAGAAAACAAACGTCCCTTACAGCATGAAGAGCTTTTCAACGTCGCAGTAATTCGCAACACCTCTCTCTCTTTTTTACTACGTCTCTCTCTCTCTCTCTCTCTCTCTCTCTCTCTTCTAGTCTACGCACACATACAACACGCACTCACAAGAAAATCATTCGGGTCCAGTCGCAGAGGGTCTCCATATGGAGCTCCAGCTACCGGCGCGACATGGAGGTGCAGTGGCAAGAAAATATCAAGTTCGAGACTGTGGCGAAATTGCACCCCAAAAAAGGATTTAAGGATTTAGTTTTCACAAAGAAGTGTTATTCGATCGGACTATCGACTGATGGATTGATGTATGCATCCAGTCCTCCGTTAAATAAACCTTGGAACAAGAGTAGCAACTTAGTTGATGGGCCCCAATTCAAATTGACAAATTAGTTAACAAACACTGACGCTACTTATAATTAACATAGCCAGCTGGATTTGACCCAGACACACACACTACCATCTACTATAGCTCTTTATCACACACAGCCATTATCTCTGTGTGTGTATCTAGGTTTATAATGTTTGGATGCAGAGAGTGGTACTGTAAAACATCCCTATATTGGATTTCACCAGAGGTTTCTGCACTCATGACCCCACTCATTAAATTACATGCCGTCGCTCACCCTCCCAACTGTTCCCCTGCCCTCCATTTTGTTCACACTCCTGCTATACAGAATCTAGCTAACCTCTCTTGCTCGTGTGACATTTCCTCAGGGCGGAGAAATTCTGCATTAAAATCTGCATTTCATACTGTCTTTCTAAGTAGTGAAAGCCATACGGTGGCTTGCAAGCAACTGTTTGGTTTCTCTAAAAAATAACATAAAAGGTTAGGTACTGTATGGCAAGCAGAGAAAACAATTGCCACCAAGTTACCAAATTACTATTTACAATTAGGTCATTTAGCAGATGCTTTTATCTAAAACGACTTAAAGTGAGTATAATTACTCTTTGCGTATTAAGAATCAGCAGGGATACACTAAGCAATGTTTTAGACCGTTTTATGTACATAAAAATGTATATATTTCATACTTTATTGTTTTAAACGCTGTTCACTTATGTGAGATGGAGATTAAAATGGTTTTCGTAGCAAGCTATTTATTATTGAGGAGGCTACATAGCGTGGGTAGTGAAGGTCGTCATGTTTACTGATAGTGTTAGCATTAGAATGGCATCTACACAAGTAGGTGTCAGTATGGAACTGTTTGCAGAGGGAAACTGCATATTGGGCCTTTATGGAAAACAGGATATATGTTTTGGTGTGTAAAAGTAAATATTTATTAGGCCAGTCAGACAGAGTTTAATACAGCTCATGTTTCATGGTTTAGGAAGTGAAAAACTAAGCTTTTATTTTTATTGTTGTTTGTTTGGTTTTTTAAAACAAGTGATTTCTCTTAGGTTCATTTGTTAAATATTCAAAATCTAAACTAAAATTTTGTTGAAATAAAACCATGCAGGCCAACCACAGAGGTTTACACAGTAGGAGATACACACAGTAGGAGTTACCCTCAACCATCCCCATATTAACGCATACATACAGGTCTCCCAACTCACTGAATTGAGAATCCCAGTCAGATACAATAATACATTATTTTCAGATATGACATGTCCTCCCTTTACATGAACATGAAGTAACATGCTAACACCATCACAAAACAATGATAAACAGTTTACAATATAACCATTTTTCTATACCCTAGTATCTTCTTGCAGGCTGGATTGGTCTACAGTACCCACCTGAGGTCCAGAGGACTGAATATCATAAATACAAAACTGTAGAGAAATAGGGTGGCTCTAATTTAATGAGTTACCAAATTCTCATTCTAAATAATAAAAATAATACCCCAATACTACATGCTTTTGAGAAGAAAAGAAACAGGCTACAAGGCCACAGAAGGTTTTGGAAGACAAAAAGTGTAGCTGGTGTTTAGAGAAGAACAATAATTAACTTAATTCTGTTTCCCATATAAGTCCCATATAAAAAGGGAAAATGTAAGATTTCTTGAAGAGAATGTATGCCCCAGGTGTTGCTAAATGTAAAAATGTTAGGAAAATAATGGACTGTAAAAAAAAGTTTGATATTCTTCTAGATTCATATCTTCAGCGTCTGAGCATGTTTCTTGCAAAGAGGTTTGTCTTTCTTGGAGAAAAAAGTCTGGCCCTCTAAGGTGGTGCAGCACACCTAAAATAAAGAACAAAGAAAACAAATGGAATAAGCAAATTATTGATCACATATAATCACAAATATGGATCTGTCTCAGTTATGGAACATGGTCTGGCCTATATTCTGCGTTATTTCTTCAGGTTAGGATGGACCAGTTTGCAGTAATCAAAATGATAAATGGTCCTAGCAATCTTCAAAAAGACCAAAAAAGTTTTACTGTACTGTATGGTACAAATGCATGGGTATCAAGCGTAAGATCACCTAACTTCTGGAAAGACGCAATAATACACAATTTATATTACCGCAATGGCCTTAACTTACTGCACAGATAAAACAGGTGTCATGCCAGATATATCCCAGTGCCTCCAAGAACTTGTCTCCAGCTTCAATTGGGAACTCACAGCCATGGCAACCAGTCCCAAACAAGCTGTAGAAATCTACAGTACATGGAGACATGTTGATGAGAATATAAGGAAAACCATCCGCTTGAACAAGACAAGTATATTTGGAAATGTGACTGTTTGAAACTGTCTTAAATGTACTGAAGATAAGGTGCCGTGTTTTACTTGATTTATAGCTTCCCGAGACAATCCTGTACAATTATTTTACGGCAGAAGTAACTGTTTTGGCCTAGAAAAGATGTCACCACCCTTCCCCACTCTCTCTACTTACCCTGTTCACAGTAGGGTTCTCCATCCTCCAGGTGGAAGGTGTTGTTTCGGATCGGCTGCTGACAGCAAGCGCACAGGAAGCAGTGCACGTGCCACGTCTGCTTCAAGGCATTGATCACTTCCTGGTTGGGAACACAAAAAATAGTTAGCTAAGCGACACCACTCGGATGGGGCATGGACATGGAGTGTGTGTCAGAATAGTTAGCTAAGCGACACCACTCAGATTGGGCATGGACATGGAGTGTGTGTCAGAATAGTTAGCTAAGCGACACCACTCGGATGGGGCATGGCCATGGACATGGAGTGTGTGTCAGAATAGTTAGCTAAGCGACACCACTCAGATGGGGCATGGACATGGAGTGTGTGTCAGAATAGTTAGCTAGCGACACCACTCGTATTTGTGTTAATAATGCATTACAATATGAGTAAGTATCTATACATCAATCTACTGACTATTAGCTTTAGCTTAGCTTTAGTTTAGCTTTAAGAATATCATACTGTAGAATATTATATAACAAAATATTGAGCCCTTTTCCCAATCCCTCTTTTTCATGTTTCCCCCTAATGCTTGTAGAACTACATGACCTGGCTTAAAAAAAGACACAGCTTTCCCACCCTTAACGTGAAATAAGGACAGGGGATCAATGTTGGCATGGTGGGCTGGAGGAATAAGAAGGAATTATGGGTCTCGGAGTGAGAAAACAGGTTAAGAATGGGACGTAAGCCAGTTAAATATGTGTGAGAAAGAGGGTTGAAAGGGTTTGAGGCTAAAGACGTTTGAACATGTGAGGGATAAATGTCAGCTCTCTTATGGAAACCCGTGGTCTTGGCTTCCCGACATCTGCAGCAATTCCTAGCCTGCTTCACCTAACATCTTAACATAGCTTGAATGCCTGCTTGACAGTGGTGGTCACTAAATAGCCTTCACCCCCAGACCTACTACATCACTACTGTATATAGTAGCCAGGGTCTTCATATAAATTTCATATACATGGAAAAAGACAGCGGCAGCCAGCATGTAAAAAAGCAAAACTAATGGCTTATTGCTACTGGCTACAAGTGTACAGTATATTTTATTTTGCTTGATTATTTGGTTCTAAACACCATCACCAAATAATGATAAATGAAGACTGGGCCTTTACTAATTAGAAACATCAGGCAGACTGCAAAGCTAAAAAAAATTTAGATTCTAGAGCTGGAGTCAAATATTTATGTATCGGACATGTGGGACAGACTTGCCATTTGTTCATAATTATTATTATTATAATAAATATGGATATAATAATGTATATCTAAGGCTACCACCTGAACCTAATCTATCTGGATTCTATTGCCGGCTACTGTTACAAGGGATAAAGGTTAACAAATACTCTATTCTTCATGTATGAAACATCTGACATGGTTAGAGGATAAGCTTTCCTTTGATATTGACTGGAAATGAAAGAACATGGAAACCACATGCAGTTGATACTAAATTAAATTGGAAGTGGCGTGTTTATAATACATTATGCATGTAGGCCTATAGCTGTAGCCTATTACCATTGGTTTCCAAATAACAGGAGTTTCAAAACACACAAGGTCAATCCCAGCTAAGCAACTAATAAGTAATAACTACATTTCCATCCTTTCAGTGCTGTCCTTCGTCTCAGCCATAATATACACTTGCCATCTCTACAATATGTTCTGTGACCAAATTAGTGATAATTCTTAACAGCATTCAGTTCGATACACAAAATACTGACATGAACTTGACACATGCTCTAATACCAGACCTTCCCCATGTCAAACTGTGATGCTAAACAGATGCACCATTAACCATATTGTAGACAGACAAAAACAGACATGCAAGCACAAGCATAACAGAAACACACATACACACACACACACACACACACACACACACACACAAACACATTAACAGACAAAACCTCCTCTCTCTCTCTCTCTCTCTCCCCCCCAAACCCTGCTCACCCCTAAGATCTTGGTCTGACAGCGGGCACAGGTTGGAGCGAAGAATTTCTCGTAACAGTGTTCACAGTGGACAGATCCCTGCTCCTCCACAAAGCCTATATCTGCCAGGGACGTACGGCAGTGGGTACAGTTAAATTCCTCCTTGTGCCATGACTTGCCCATCGCTACTAAAAAGGGTCCTCTAAGAAGGAGAGACAATGAGAAACAAAGAAACACATAGTCAGACCCTCCATTTTTACATTCCGTGATTGTGGTAGTGCGCCAAGAACACAACATTTCCAATACAGCTCACTGTTTGTTTTAAACCCAAGAACAATGTTATTGTAATGCAGTTTTTAAACACAAGGGTATTTTTGGACACGGGGAGTGTTCTTTCAATTTTGATACGCTACAAAAAATTAATTCAACCTATTTACAGGAGATTCCCTTTCCATTATACTAACATAAATGTACAGGCTAACAGGTAATCCCGCCAAAACTAGCAGTCGGACGGTTACACTGTATTTGAAGAGGATGCGTTAGATACAGCAGTCTAAAGATGCTTCTGTAATATCCTGTGCTTCATGGTTTAGAAAGAGTGCTAAAGAAGCAGGTAGAGTGTTGGAGTGTCACTAACCCTCTGCTTTCATTTAGCCAGCATCTTGCTCCTGTCCAGTGTGATGATTAGACTGAGTGGAAATCGAACAATGGGAGCTAATTTACTGCACGCAGTGTTTATGCTAACCTGAGCTAAGTCTGATACTGATCCTGGCTTGGCAACCACTGGCCCCAGCAAGCAAATCCTATTATGTTAGTGATATGTCATGTAAGGTGACACAAGAATGGAGATACACTATGAAGATAAAGGCCAGGACCATATTGCATGATAACAACAGAGGGGGAGGTAAAGGTGTAAACTAATAGAGGATTACAATTAAAACTGCATGGATTCTATTCCGTAGAGATCTCTATGCAATGGTATCTTATTTACACAGGCACAGAGAACACACACAGTAAAGTATTTAACTCTGGAACAGAATTGTGTTATTCTCAAAAGAAAAGTGTAAAGTAACGTCTTAATGTTCAGGAAGTATATCATGAACATAGTAGAATACATTTAAACAGTAAAATCAGACCTCAGGCTTTTTACACCTGGCATTAAAATGTGTCTCGTATCAAGATTGTATCTAGTTATGATTTTAACCGATTACATTTACACCTGGTATTAATATGTGTCTCCAGTCTCCACATTGAGATCCGATTGAGATCTGAACGCTGTGTCCAGCTGACGTCACAACCTCCTCTCGTTTGTGCCGGTCAAAATTAACAACAAACGTAGATTGACAACACAATCGCATTTACATTTGTGTTCATTGTGGTCACAATGCGTCCCTGACCACCTCCAGAGGTGGTTTGGCCGATCGGATTACAATCTGTCCTCAATGCTCCTTGGGTGCATTTACACCTGTACTTTCATGTAGTCAAGCACTATCTGATTGCAATCCGATCACCCAAAACGCATTTTAATGCCAGGTTTAAATGGGGTCTTTGTGTACCTGCAAATACACTCAAACATGTTTGGCACAAACAATTCACAAACGGTTTATTCACTTCAAAAGAAAGCAAGGTGCTGAAAATGGGATTCTTTCAAACACTTATATTGCTTTAACTGGACCACCTTTGGAACAGCTTCACTGGTACTAGCATGGTTGGCATAGTGTAAATGCCACAGGATTAGAAACCTCAAACCAGCAACACCAAGTTGTTTGAGGTGTACTTGAAACTGTAAACCGTACCATATTTTCCTTCTCAAGGGTCTAGTTTCATATACATTATTTTAAGTGTTTTTTGGAGCACTGAATAATTGACAAGAAGACATATTTCCCAAGTGTACTTTTACATCGCTATCTGTTAAACTTGTACTACACACTGGATTCTCAAGGCATATGAACATGAACATTATAATGCAACAGCCTGTTTTCATTATTGATGTTTATTCTTTGCCCATGAATGGTGATGGTATCTAAAGAAAGGACACCAAATAGGCTACAGGACATGATGTGCACTTGGGAATTTTTGTAATCCTTATCATATTATGTTCCAACTGTAGAGTCTTATCAAGAATACTTTAGCTAAGTGCAAGGACATCATTGCAAACAAGGTTAAATATTGGCTAAATAAAACTTTTGTTTAAATGAGCATTGTGCAATGTTTTAGACCAAAAAAGATTTGATAACTTATGTTCAAGCAGTTAGGAAGTGTTTTTTGCAGTCTCAGTGTTTTGTGGTGCAGCAATGTATCAGAAAATGACTTGATAAAGTTGGCCATTTCATGATAATGATTCTACCTGCCACCAGCTCACTTCTGAAATTTGAATTAATTCATTGTTATCTTACCTCATAAAGATAAACAATTATAATCTATTCTCTTCAGTACAAACACACCAGACACACTAAACTCCGAAGAACATAAGCCAACATGGCTTATGGGAAATGTAGTCTTTACTCTGAGAAAACCCCCACTGCGTCCACAAAACTCTTTGTAGCTGCTTTGAAAACATTAAAATAATTTACTGTCACAGCATGAGCTATTTTATTTTACATAGCAGAGGTTTCCTTGCCATAGAGGTGGCCATGTTTACAGATTAGGTTAGTGTTGGCTCAGCTGCCTCTGCACCAGTAGCTGTCAGTAAACAGTCCACTGTTTTCTGTGGAAAACCATTTATTGCCCCTTTAATGTAGACCTTTTGTTAGAGCCTTTATTTTGAACTGGTTTTAACCTAGTGTGAAGGGTGATATTATCAGTGTTACTTCAGCTGTTTTTGACATTAACATGCTAACCTAATGACCGTGTTGCAGTGGGCACACATTGGCGTCCGTGTGCCCGCAGGCATGTGTTCTGCCATCTGGACCAGGGAATCCTCATCTTTAGGGTGGGGCTGAGGTACAGGCCGGGCCGGGACCGGACCCTTTGGGACGCTGACCTTTCCGTTCCCGCTCATGCCAAAAGACGGGGTGATCAACCCAGGTTGCAGGCCTCGACCTATGGGAAGAACAACAGAGGTAAAAGGCTATTCAAGCCAAAGACAGAGGCTGTGGCCTTTAAGCCAGTATACATATTAAGCCAGCATGGCACAGCATGCAACTGAATACTCATGTTATCACAATCCTGGGCCTTAAAAAAAACATACAATCTCTCACCACACTGACACAAACACACACACACACACACACAGACATATGCCTATGTACACACATCACATACACACACCTGGCTAATGAACTAGCTAGGTTTAGCCTTTGATCCCTACTATGGGGTCTGAGGAGGTGTGTGTATATGTTTGCCATCCACACTTTTGTGGACAGTTGTGTTTCGAAATATATTCAGTAACCTGGTACAGAAATGTGGGGTTCTGTGGGTGTTATTACACAATGGAGGAGTATATATGAGGTCAAATGATGAATTTCTGAAATAAAAATGAAATGTGTATAACACGAATAACTAAATAAGTATAACATTATAACAAATAATGCTCTTTCATTCATCCTTCCATATATCCGTTGGCTGGGTGGGGGGCTAAGAACAGGGCTTTTGACACTGGGACATTTTACTGTAGCTCCATGCCTTGTCTTCAAAATAGTTTTTCACCATTCCCAACGGGTTCCTTCCATAAATATTATCTTTCAGGCAGAATCCAAGCTCTGCTTGTGTGACTGAGCGAGCTGTAGCTGTAGCAGGCGGGAGTCTGGCCTTCCCGCCTGCTTTATGAGCTTCCATGGAGGAAAATGAAGAGAGAAGAAAACGGGTCTGCAATGACCTATTTCACAACATATGTCATGCTGCATCCATGGAAAATGAGCCTCTTTCCTCTCGCTAACTGGCTTCAACAACATTCACTCCAACACCAGTAAATCAGTTTTACACTTCGCCAGGATTTGGAAGCAAACATTGCTGTACGAGGAGAGGGAAGTGCATGAATCAAGCACACTATATATAAAACTGAAGATTTAGTTCAATTCCCAAATGAGAGTTTATTTTTAAGAATGTATTTAGGGGAGAATCTAAATTTTGGGTATGCAAACTTTTCCAATGACTTACACTAAGAAAACACTTCCAAGAAACTGAGTCTGATTATATTCCGTTTGGTAATTTAATTGCTGAGGCAAAAGTTACTCACTTACAGACATTCTTTTGTTGGGTTTGGCTGCTTTAGAAATGATGCACTATTTCACATATTGGGACAGCGACTAATCAACACAAAACTACCTGATTTATTCAGGTAACTAAAAACAGGACACATTAATTAACACAGTTACATACACACATACAGTATGCACAAAGAGTTTACCCTGGGTGGTTGCAGGTCCTTTTACCATGGTTTTAACAGCAGCGGACTCGTGGCTGTTCAGTTCCAGCTCATCTTCTTCCTCACTGTTTGAGCAGAGATCATGGAGACATACAGTAGTATATTAACACTGTATGTTAGATTAACATTATAGACAATATCCCAGCTATAAATCAGTCTCCTGAAACACAAAACATTCAACAAAATTCCCTTAAAATGTATTAAAGGTCTTACGTGTGTGTATCTCAATTACCTGGTTTCAATAATAGAAAACCAAGCGAATTCTGTATTTGATTATTTGAGGTTTGTATTAGCTAATATATTCTAATAAAATGTTGATGTGCTTGTTTCTCTATAAATCTAAAATAAGAACTTGCAAAGTTCTAGATTTCAGTTTACTGTTAACTGAAGACAAAATCCAGGCCACCTACATGCTGACAGGACTGAGGTAAATATGGTACCAACCAAAACATAGTCTTGGACTATAACCAAAACAGTACAACAGTACTCAGCTCAAAGCATACTTCTACATTTTACTACGGTATGTACAGAAATGTTGCCACGGTGCCACTTTCACACAAGAACAGAGTCCAGACCAACTGGAAAGTGACGGATAGGAGACAAGTAGTCTACACTTATGTAATGTCAGGTTATCAGAACAGCAGGTTTAGTACCTTAAACAAATTGCCAAGAGTGGAGCAAAATGTTCATTCCCAATACATATATTTGCAAGGCATTATATAAGATCTTATAAAAAGATAATGTAATATTTGCTCCCGCGACTCTTTTTATGAATAGTTCATTATATTCTCTTATATTGCTCATTGACTACAATACTTAACAGGGCCCACAATATTGGACATAGGCTGAGAATCTATTTGTGTATACAGTATATATTATATCCAGGCCAACAAAAATGAATGTCACATTGCATTAGGGTTTTTTATTATTTGTATAACCGTATCCCCAAAACAGTTAAATTCATCCTTACTCTGGGACATGAGCTCATGCTAACAATTAGCACATCTCCTATTGCCATGCTTGAAGCAGCCTTCGGCCCCTTTGGAGTCCTTCTGAATTCTGGCTACTAACTCACATTTTAAGAAGCCTTGCAGTGTACTAGCATAAAGGGTATCCATTCCCGGTGTTTAGCTCACTGGTGGTATGGATGGAAAGAAAATTCTTTAAGTGTCACAACACATGCAGAGTTATAATTTAGTTACCCTATGTAGTTAACCCATGTCTGGAGAAACCAAGATTCAGGGCATTCTTCCTAAGGGGCAACATATTCTCTTTGAGAGAAACATTCTAACCTTGGTCAAAACATTCTCTCTAAAGGCAAAACATTCCTTCCAAGGGCAAGACATTATTTTTCAGTACAAAATACTTCCTCATTAGGTACAATATTCTCTTCATGGTCACCAGATTCTCTCATTAGGCCCCTTGTTCTGTCTGGTCAAAACATTCTCGCCCTTATTCTTTTTTTTTAGCAAATATTTTCCTTCGTTGGCAACACATTTATCTGGGAAACTCTTTCCTAGAGGCCTATGTTTCAGGAAAAGCAGCCATTTCTGAAGGCATTCCACTCGTGGGGAATTCTCTCTTAGGACACACAAATGTAGAGGAGAAAATAGATGAATAAATAGATGGATATATAAAATGCCATCTAGGGAACTGTAAGTTTTTGAAACTTTGTTTTCCCCAATGATTTTCTCTAATTTTATGATAAATGTAAGAGTACACAATATTTTTTAATGATTTAGTGATTAAATGATTAAATCAAGTATACAATCTTCCATTGGGTATGTGGTTCCAGTTATAGTACAATACCTTTACTGTACACTGCACAGAGTTCTCCCTCTTTCAAAATGGCAGCCTGGACCCCACCCGTGGCTCATTTTTTATTTCCAGCAATGTTTATGATGGTTTACATATATTTTTAATGCTATAAATTATGATGAAGCGCCCCATAGCTTACAACTCTCTCCTCAGGGACACAAAAGTATACTTTTACGTTTAACTACTACTGGTCTAAAGGCAATAGAGCTCCAACCCTCCAACTCAACAGAAAGGAGACATATCTCTCACCTCCTCACTCAAAACTGCCCACGGAGGCCTCAACCGCTGCCTTTTAAAATTATTGTAAATGAATGAACCCTTTATGAGTCACATGATGTGTGTATATGTGTGTGTGTGTGTGTGTGTGTGTGTGTAATGTATGGGTAATTTTCTGCCAGCTGGGGAACTTGGGTGGGCCAACATTTTCTCCCCAGACGTTTTATACCTATAATGCAAAAATACTACCCCTGCCAATTGTTGGATCACTGTTGTCTTCCCACTGTGCCTGGCTGTTAACGCACCCCTGGGAAACAAATGTTATGCCAACTGCTGCCATGGTTACATTGAGTTGTGCATGCGTGTTGTGTGTGTGTGTGTGTGTGTGTGTGTGCGCGTGCGTGTGTGTGTGTGTGTGTGTAAAGGCAATGAGAAAGAGAAATAAACTAAAGTATTCAGTATTCAGAGAAAACAGGAGGGAGATATATAAAGACAGAAATAATGTAGTATTAGTCTGTGTGTGTGTCTGTGTGTGTGCATGTGCCATTCCATGCCCACACATCCATCAGCTTGTGAGGACCTCCATACCATCACATGGTCCCTACAGAGCAAGGGGCGGCAGTTGGTTCATTTACCACCCACAACGACATGCACTGTTTATTCACACTTTCTCAAACACAAGTCCCCCACAGGCGAGTGTGCTTAGAACAAGTCACCATTGGACTTCATCGCACGACCCTGTGGTTTTAAAAATCATAGTTATGCTGTAAACCCGCCAAAAGTGCATATTTTTTTTAGAATAGAGGTAATGATATTTACTTAAAGACAGAGAAGAGGCTGCTTGATGCCAAAACGAAAAATAATAAGACAAGTAACATAACTAACAGCAAACTAGAACTGAAAGAAATTACATGTTATTTATTGACCTCGATTTTTTCGATAGTATTAAACAAATCTTAAGTGCAAACAAGTGAGGCATGCATGTTAATGGTTAGCCTTTAAATAATTTAAACCCTGGTATGGTAGACAGAGTCATTATGCATGCTATAAGTTGTGGTGTTCATCATTCCCTGGTCAGCCTATAGCCAGTGCAGGCCCCGAGGGAGTATTCCCTATTGGAAACAGGCAGACTGCAGAATGTCTGTCTTCATTCTCATTTATCAATGTGTGTATGACAGGAGCAAAGTGAATATGGCACACAGCCGCTTGACACAGATGACAAACTAAATCAAATCCGTCAATACCCTGGCGGTGCTAAGCCCGTACGTGCAGTCGCTTGCATGTGTTAAGCTATGATAGCGTTTTACTGTGCTACAAATAGCCACTGGGGCACTTATTCCCTTTCCTGTGTGTACATCAGTTTACATGTACATTTACAGCATTTAGCAAGACGCTTTTATCCAAAGCGACTTACAATTAGTTAATGTCACTACACACCTAAATTTGTAAGAGACAAACGTATACACATACACAACTATAAGTTCTGTTAGCTTTTAAAGTTGAACAAACCTAAAGTTAAAACATTGTTCTTGTGCACCAAGCCACAGACATTATTGCGATTTTTCTGTACGACTATATATTATACAATTATATTATACTGTGCTATACTGTAGAAAGTATGTTGTGCCATTCCCATTTGCCAGACAGATATTCTGGAATCATTTACTGTATTCACATTAACCTGTGCTATTGGACTAACCACAGGCGACAAGAGCAGCAGGAATCGAGCCAAATCCCGAGCCCTACATTCATTAGAACCAATTATAGCATAGCCTGTTAATATTCCCCACCAATCAGGGAAGTTAATTGTATTCTGCTAGACCATGATTGGTTGATTAATGGGGGACCCTATGGGTCTGATTCAATAGAAGCTGGTTAGCGTGTTGACCATCTGGACTTACAAGACCACATATGAACCTCGTTAGCAACAAGGCTAATGAAGTGCGGATGGGAGAAAATGGGGGGGGAGAAGGAAGAGAAGTGAGATTAGTGACTTCCTTCCATTTTGTCCCTTCATTATCTCTGCATCTGAAGAGTGTTTCCACAAGAACCAAAACCAGAAGAAAATGTAGCACAAATATTTGGAAAGAATTTGGGATTTCTTTCCTTCTTACTTGTGACATGTTAATTAAAACAAATGTCTGTTTATGAAAACCTGTTATAGAACTTTCACAAATCGCGACAAAATGGAAAACGTTGAGGAAAAGGCTTAGTGATGATAATTGTACTGGCCAATTACTAATGAGGAACAGCCCTTTCATAGTCACATGGGTGTACATGGGAATACATGGGTCTATGTGTCTGCTTGTTTGTCTATTTATTTATTTATTTATGTTAGAACAAGTAGTACGAGTAGTACAAGGTACAAAGAGAAGTGGTACAGTATAATGCATCTCATGAAAGTATTACTTGGTTTGAACAATGAACAAATGGTGCATTAACAAAGCTGGGTGCTGTCCAGAAGGCCTCTCATCCCTACAACAGATGGTCTAGAATATCCCACTGTGATATTCTTTGGATGTAATTCAGCTCTCGTGAACTATAACACCAGTGTGCGTGTACACATCTCAGACATGCACAAGACGTACAGACACAGAGCCTTTCATGCTCTCTCTCCCCCTCTCTCTCTCTCTCTCTTTCACACACACACACAGAGAGACAGATGATGCCCAAGATGTTTTCACCGTGACCACAGCAGATCATGGCTGGTATGCCATGTCCACTGAGACATAATATGCATGGTGCCTGTTGGTGCTTCTGGCATTAATAAAGACGGTGATCGCCGCAGCAACGCGCGGCATGGGGAGCGGTGCCAGGGGGGCCGTGTTTACACCATGTGTTAACAAAGCAGAGCGGCTTCAGAGTATTTCTATTACAATTGGAATTGTGAGAGCACAAATACATGAAGGATTCATGTATATTGATTTGAATTGGGAATATAGACGACTAATATAGTATATTGAAAGTATATTAGTTGCCTATACTCCCAGGCCTAACCCTGAACTATACTGAACAACAGCTGCATGTGGGATAAACAAAGTGGGAGCAAACAGAGGCATGCACGTTGGCTTTCCACACGCTGTTAAAGCTACAATCTTTAACTTCCCGCTTAATGGTGTTGCCGTGACACCTATGTTGAGTAAGTGGCAAGTGATGGCTTCAAAACCAAACACAGAAAGCACAGCACGTCGGCAAATGGCGGACACTTGATCCTTGTTTATGGCCCACCCACTCACGCCGTGGACAGACACCCCACGCATGTGTGTGAGTGTGTGGGCCATTTATGGTACAGTGTGGATTCCAAGCTTTCATCTGTAAGTTAACTCTATAACTAAGTTATAATGTTATGGTTGCATGCAGATAAGCAGCAGATACTGTGTTTTGGCACATTACAATTCATTTTTTTTAAAGGTACACTCGATTGCTTTGCAAACTTGCAAACTTCTGCCCCACCTCACAGTTGTGGGTGGATGTAAGTAGGGGTAGATAATGCTCTGAGCCTAGGAGCACTGCAGGGGGAGGAGCGGAGAGGAGGGTGAGTCACTCATCATTTGGGCAGATGGAGGGGCTTGCGCTATGAGTGTCAAGGATCAACATCCCCCCCCCAAAAAAAGTGCGGAGTGTACCTTTAACACAATGATGTCATAGCCACTCTCTCGACTGGACTGGATATATTGTAGCACAATTCCTATTTGGACTATTTTGTATTGTATGTCTGTCCAGGACTATCCTATCTACCTCTTCTGCTTACGTTTCTTCTTCCTCAAGCGTAGCGGTGAGAGACTGGAGTGATCCCATTAGGTGTCCAATAGGCAGTGAGAGACCTGCTGTGGCTCTGCTGTGTCGGGGTTACCAGACAATCTACACTGTACATTGTAGAGTCAAGAGACACAAATGGCAGGTCAAAGGTGGACAGAAGAGAGGTTATTGTGCTGGCAGGAAATGGAAAGATGAAACGAAATGTTGCTTTCAGTGTGAACAGTACATATATACGTATGCGCACACACGCACACACACGCACACACACACGCGAACTCCAGTCTACGTGGCGTGCGTGGGACGTGGGACACTGGCGACTGTGTTGACATATGGGTGGGGGCGCAGGGGGGAGGTGGGCAGGGGGCCGCTCTGGGCCGGTAGTCCAGAGAACTCAATAGGAGCTCTCTCCTGGTTACATCACACACACACACACATTCACTAACACATAAACATTACCACAGGAACACAATAAACAAACAGAAGGAGCACAAAATGTTTCTCAAGCATATTTCTCAAATCAACTGTTATGTCACATCATAGCAAGCAGCTTATTTAGGATTTTAGCCCCTAAGTTGAGGTGAGAAATATTTCTCTGCTCTTCTCGCTAGATCAACAAGTGTTTTCTATGAGGGAGGTTGACAATATAGCTAGTGTAAACGATACTTGATACAAGATGTGATATAGTGCTTCCCTCTAGTGGTAGCATAAGAAACTGCAGACAGCCATTTTTTGTGATTATAGTGAAGTTACTTTCCAGTATTCTGAATATGAAAATGTTTTAGTTATGGTATAAGCCTATTTGGCAGCATATTTGGAATGTTCTGGGTGTTTTTTTTACAAAAAGGGTAACAACCACAGTGTGATGTGTATGTGGTGGTCGTACGCATGAAAGACGTATTGCTGTTACTTGGCACAGCCAGAGATCCACGGACCTGGTCACATTTTGGATCAAGGTTGGTAAAGGGTTACTTTAATGTGTACTGACTATGTTTGGGACGAGAAAAACAAAAAATACTGGTTTCTGAAACCAGGTCTTAAACCAGGACTGGATAAGCTGGTAGAAAAGGATCTGGAGCTAAAAAAAAGAGGAATTAGATAATGGTATCTGTCTAGAAGTCAGACCAGTGGAGGGTGTGTTAAAGGAACGGGCTGCTTGTATAGGTCATGCCATGGCAACGGGCACTAAAAAGGAAATCAGTAGAGAAACAGGAGAGCTTATCTGGGTAACAAATTAACAATTTCCATCTTCTTTCATTTGTTTGGATCAGAAGTTACAATATAACAAGTTTAAATATTTGTTTCTGGGTAGAATGGCAAACTTCAAGTACGTTTTTGCTGGTCAAAAGTGAAGAAGATAAGTGCTTAAACTGTGTACTAAATTCTACTGTTGTAATGAGACGTAGCATTTAGCGTGGTATTGTGAGTTGGTACACAGTGACAGATTAGCAGAGTGGCTATATTAGGACCTGTGATAGGATGATCAAAGTGTCTTGTAGGCGTGGCAGTCATTCATCCACCTCCCCACTGTTTGGCAATGGGGAGAGTAAGAAGCGACAGAATTGAGATGGCAAAGAAGAAAGGAGATGGGAGAGAGACAGAAAAGGAAACTTTGACTTTATGACTTTATTAGCTGCAGTATGGAATAATCATTTTCAAATTCCAAACACAGAAGAGAATTCTTTACCATTTTGTTCATTAATTAGAGTACAATCGTGATTCAGTGCTTATACACTCTGAGGCACAGTAAAGCATACATGTAACATAAAGATCTTTTTTCTACAATGCCAGGGCCTCTAACAGTTATGTTCAAACAGTTCACTGCTTATGCAGAAGAGCCTAATTTAGTTTGAACTAAATGTACAGTCCATCAGGTTTTGTTAATACACCAATATTTATTATTTTGGGCAGATTATATAACTTCTGATACATATATTTCTTTATCCAATTTAGATTTCTCTGAAGTGCTTAGTCATCCTTATGTAAACAAACCATCGACAGCCTTGATACCCATATATACTTTTAATGAAAGATTGCTACGTACATTTATCACACACTCGTGGAGAAAATGTAGTATAGCAGGGGTGCTCCACTCTCATTTTTACATTTACTCTCAGCTAGAACTAGGGACACATTCACTTTTGACTAAATAAAACCTGAACCAGTCTCCAGTACTTTCCCAAATATTGTTGGACCTGTCTGACTCAAACAAATGTGGCTTTGCAAAAGTACCCCCCCCCCCCCCATTGTCATTCTTCCTGCCACTGTAGACAACGTACCACCCCATGCCTTGCCCATGTCTTCTGCTGGGTACTTTACTACTGAGGGCTTCCATGCTTTTTCTCTTCAGGACGAAGCCACAGTGCAGCGCACTTAATAACTTATTAGAAACCACGACGACGACAAAGGTTGTCAACACCAACAACTGCATCAGTCCTGCTCTCAAACTCATTGTTTAGTCACTTCCATTTACATTAGGCCAAGGTGTGTGTGTGTGTGTGTGTGTGTGTGTGTGTGTGTGTGTGTGTGTGCATGTGTAGGCGTTAATATTGTGTGTGACACATGGTTTCACTGTCAGCAGGGCTCCTGTGTGCTGTCTTCAGCCAGGCCAGCACCATATGTGGACACTTACATTTCTCTCTCACACACACACATACTGTCCATAAGTGTGTGCGTACACACATGCGCACACACGCAAACAAATCACTCTAGCGGCGCCATCATTACATAACGTAATCGTGTTTTTTTTGTGCTTTCGAGTTTTCTTTTATTTCCAACATACAATAAAACTGATGTACTGTGTACATACACATACACATACACATACACACACACTCTCTCTCTCTCTCTCTCTCTCTCTACTGGACATTGAGGGTGCGAGCAGACACTCCATGGTGCCAGTCTCTCAGCTCGTTGTATTTGGGGCCGATCACCATCCGAGTGCTGGCCTTGTTCATTCTGCACAGCCAGGCCGGTCAAATGAAGGAAGAGGAAAGTAGAAGAGGAAAAGAAAAAAGGCAACATTGGAGAAATAAATCAAGAGAGAGAGAGAGAGAGAGAGAGAGAGAGAGAGAGAGAGAGAGAGAGAGAGAGAGAGGACTTAGAAAAAGTAGTTAAGGCACCCCAACACATGCAGTTTACAAAGAGTCATGCCACAAAAGAAGCATGGTGATGATGGCTCTTTCCCACAACTGATAAGGTTGTGGACCAGTGAACCGTGTGACTCAATGCAGATGGCCTATAACATACTGTGTTTCTATAGTAAACACTGGAAAAAGTGAGTAAGAAACATGGGCTGTAAGATACCAAATGAATAGACATTAAAAAGGCACACAAGTGCGCGTGTTGCTCTAGGAGAGGAGTAGAGAACGGTGTGAGCCTAGGAGCGATGTGGTTGGAGGAATAGAGGAGTCCCCCCCCCCCCCGAGTTTCAAACCAAAACAACATTTTGTAACGCTGATTGTAACGCTGTGAAAGGACCCATCACCATTGCTTCAAAATGTTACCTGGAGCCACAGGGTGACTACACTCAGACAATGCAACTGACCTGCATGTTACGACAAACAACCACACGAGTCATTTATGTGGATCATAATAATATGCAAGGACAATGGACAGCCAAGGACTCACGTCACATTAGGACAAGACGACAACCCAGCCGTGATTGTCAGCACTGCAATTACACGTGAAGTAAGAATACACAACAGAAGACCGTCGCGGCCACAACCGAGTGCACAAGCAACCGCAGGGTGGGAGGGGGGAAGTGACCACATACACGCAGCCGTTGGTGGGCTCAAGACGAGCCAGATGGAAATGCTTCACACTAACTACACACACACACAGTGGAGAGGGGGTGCGCAAAATCAGCCTTAAGCAAATTGAAAGGAGTTTCCTCAAAATGACTTTCCAGACGTCGGTGGTCACTAAGACTGGATTTACACAGCTGAAAACATCTGATGTTTATGTGGATGTTGAAACAGGGATGTCTCACATAGCAACCATGGGATTTATTCCTGTTTTCACAGCTACAGTACGCAATGGCCAGGTCTATAATAATAATATTCATGGGAGTGTATGAATGTAGCCTTTGTATCAGACTTAATTGTGAAAACATGTAACACCAAAACAGTAATACAGACGATGTTGCAGCTACAGTTATACACACAATGCCATTATTCACACATTATAACAGCTAGCTTTAGAATATCTAGAAGGGGTGTAAAGATAAATCTAAAATTCTACAAAAGTTAGCGTTCAATACAGTTTATTATATCGGTTATTCTCTCTACTCTCTCTTTGTCTCTTACACTTGTCTGAACCAATCAGTGAGAGTGGGAGGGCTAGGTTGCTCACGCACGCACACACAGCAGAAAGGAGCTGGAGGCTTAATGTGATACTAACTGTATAGCTGCGTATAGCAGCGTAGTATAAAAGAATTGTGACTGAAGAATTGAGACCTCACAAAACTGTGACATCGACTGTGAGTCGTATGTGGGCATCGTTACACCCCCGATATCTAGGTTAAGTCACCACGATGCACATTCATCACTCTCGCCATGCACTTACGTTGGATTATTGGCCTGTTCCGCCTCTTCTGGGGCTGCATGGGAACACAAATAATTCAAAATCAATACAATATCATTAGTAATCCTCACTCAGTGGATCCACGTGCGAACCAGTAGCCAAGCTCACTGTGCTGTGATAGGCCTGTCTAGGACAGGATATACAGTATCTCCAACTGGAGCTCACCATTCTCCGTTCCTGTGATCTGAGCCAGGATTCTGAAGGACCTGGACTGGGTGGTGCCGCTGCGTGGGCGCCAGTCCTCGGTGTCCTCCATGATGCGTTTCCTGCTGGCGTCAGCGTGAGTGGGCACGTGGTAGAACTGAATGTCCGTGTCCACCACATGCCTCCTGGGAACCCTGGAGGAAAAGTCCATGGCAGATCCCATTAGAAGCCATAAGGAAATATTCCACTGATCTGAGAGATTTTCTCTCTACTACAGTGCTGTCTTATCTTTACTATCTTTACTATAACCGTAAAAAAAAATTCCATCCTTTCTTCTATAACGATATACAAACTGACAAACTCTACATTGATAAGATTTAGTCATTTTAGTTTTCTACAGTATAAAGTATAGGTTGTTACAGTATAATTTATTGTGATTTCAAAGTGACAGTTGAAGAAAGCCCGTCTTTAGTGCTTTAGATGGTTGCTATGAGTGGGTAATGATTTTAGTTTAGATTTTTCTACAATGTTAAGTCAATGTACTTTGATATTTATCAAAACAGTTGTCATAGGGAAACAGGCAAGTGAAAATCACAGCAAAAAAATGTAAACGTTATTTTAGTCAAGGTCGGAACCACTCCTGTTACCTTGGTGGTGGAGGTTTTCTTGGAAAGCAATGAAGAAAATAAATAAGATATTTACAGAAGGAAAAACAGGACAAAATACAGTCAGAGGAGCGACAGGCCCTAAAAATAAATAACTAGTTTTGTATAAGACTTACTTCAGGATACTCTGAGGTCCACTAGGAAAGGGAAAGCAGGAAGAGGAAGAAGAATAAGATCAAAAAGTAAAGGGATTAGTAAAGCTAAGAGAGAACTGAATGTGTAAACCGGTAAATCTGTAAACATCAACTGATGGACTGCCCATTGAGCATGCAAAACATTCTAGATTGTTTTAAGCATCAATACATTTTTTAACCACATGGTGGCACTACTTGCATTCTCAGTTTCTACACAAATGGTCCCAGATGACTGGATCATTTGTTGTTTGAAGGCACATATACTCCACAATGTCTGTTGAGTGTATATATGCCTGTGTGTGTACACATGCACTGGCCCTCTTGCCAATATTCATTTTAGCCATGCCCTAGTGCCAACATGAATAACACACACACACACACACACACACACACACACACACACGTATGATTTATGAGTGGACGTTGAGGCCCTCCTGTCAATAAATCAAGCATAAATCAACACTAAGACAGCCCATTGACAGGACTGATTCACGATGAGCTCCTGACACATTCCTCTCAACACCAATGTGTTGACAGCCGTGTGGGAGCCTGGTCCACATATATGCTTTAGTATGTGTTTGTGTAAGTGAGTTATATTAAGGGATGCACATTTATTTTTAATAATCCACTCAGTTAAAACAGTTGAATGTAACTAAATGTAACCCCAGTAAGTTATTATCACAATTGAGTGACATTATGTTGCAATTTTTATATATATACAAAAAAAAGAAATATATATAAATAAACAGAAATATAGGAAGATGGACGGCCAGAAAGAAAAATCACACACAACTGGGCATGCTTCAGACACTAACTTTGTGACTTGAAGAGCTGCCTGTGTCTGAAAACCGGGAAAGAGGTCAAATGTAGAGAAGGAGAAACAAGAGAGTACAGCAGTGTCATACGAGATACTGGGGCATACGCATGAAAAGGTATACACTGTAATAAAGTCCCTCTGAAATGAAGTGCAGTGCACAGCTCACATGCATGGTAGAGAGCACAGGGATACACATGCCAAGACATTGTGCACGCCACTGGAAGCAATACAATAGCAATACAATACTGTATCTATGAGCAGATGATTATCACTGGATGGCCAGTGTAAAGTTTAGACACTAGTAATTCTGAATGAATCCCTAGCTAATACACATACCCACTGGCTGACATACTACAGGAGTCTACAGAGCTCCACACAGCTCAGGTTACAGTTGCAGGCTAAATATACACATCTTACTCACCGCCTCCAATATACGAGGGAATGACAGAACGATATAATAGGAGGACGGGAATGTAGGGATAATTTAGGTAATGGAAAGAGAGAGAAAGAAAATTGTGAGACTTTCTTGCTTATAAGGACTCTGACAAAGGAATAATTTGAATTATAGCTAGAGGGCTCACCAAAATAGGATAATACAACCATATCCTGTGATACGTTTACAGTATTCGAGTTAAAGACTTCAAAATTGTCCGGAATCCTCCTTTAAAGCAGTACACAGAAAAAGTATTTCTTTTAGGATATATTGAATAATAGAGGAAAAAACACGGCTCATCCGGTATCAGGCTTGACTGAGGTGCTAGAGATTTAAATAAATATGAAGAAGCATCCACACACTCAAATGTGTGCAAAAAGCTTTCGGTCAGAGACCTTCTTCAAGGCATGTATAGGAGAGGCCTTCTTCATGCCTTGAAGAAGGTCTCTGACATAAAGCTTGCCAAATAAAAAAGATAAGGCATGTATAGGAGAGGCCTTCTTCATGCCTTGAAGAAGGTCTCTGACATAAAGCTTGCCAAATAAAAAAGATCTTTGCACAGATTTGAGTTTGCGGATGCTTCTTCATATATATTTTGTTAGGCTATATTGTAAATGCTTTACAGTTTACTTTTTTTGTCAGCTGAACTATTCCAAGCTGGGAATGGCTGGCGTAAACAATAACAGCATAAATAAGTTGATCCTTTAGCAATGCCCGCTACCGTACCCAGTGTGGCTATTTAAGCTCAGTTATATGTTATACTCTAAACCAGGGGTTCTCAACTGGTCTAACCTCAGGACCCACATTAGAAATTATTTCACAAAACAATTTGTGCAGTAATCCACAATGTCTATATGCACTGTTCAAAACACCTACGCACCTTTCAACATAAAAGGATGTGGATGTCTAAAACAGCTAAACTCTTTTTGCTCAGGAACTTTTTAGAACAGAAACTCAGCTGGGAAAGTGGGAAAGCAGCAGATAGCTTAGAGAAGTACTTCTCAGAGGAGACAGGAGGTGATACGAGTGCCAAGTCACTGCTGTTTGATGTGTTTCCCTGAAACACATCCAAGCTGGAGGAAGTCACAGGCGGTGAAGACACCAGGAAGACTCTGCCACTCACCCATTGAACTGCGGCGGCAGGGCTACGCCCTGACTCTCCAAGAGGCCCCGCCTCTGCCCAATGGCCACCTCACATGCGTTCTCATTGGAGTAGAGGTTGATTGGCGTGTTATAGACTGAGGGCTGGGGCGGGACAAAGCCAGGGGGGGAGGACGGGGAGGACGGGGAGGCAGAATGAGCGGCGGGAGGTGGGGGAGGCACAGGAAACGCGCGGGGGGCCGGGGTGAAGGCGGAGGACGGAGAGGGGATGGAGGCAGAGAAGGCGGGAGGTGGATGAGGGTCCTGGTAAGGCCTGGGGGCCTTGTTGGGAGGGATTGTGGGACTGGAGTGGTAGCTAGGATGGGGCGGAGGGGTGGAGTGATTGAAGGCCACTGGCTTTATGATGTCTGATGTGTTGCCCTACCAGTGAGAGCATGCAGGATACACGCAAAAACACACATCACAACACACACAAATCTACACTGATACTTCTCAGGCTACATTGTACAACTTTACCTAAACAAAACAAAAAATCATTAATGCATTTTACATTGGCCTAATTTGAATCTATACATAAAGTGTTAAAAGGTATTTCTGAGACCAGGGAAGCATCAGTATATTTGAACCTTTATCTAGAGTCAAAGCACAAAAACACAATATGGCAAACAATGAAACCAAAGACAAGATGGTGGCAAGCAGCACGCATGGGTACATCGTTTCAGAGGGACAACAATTACAGAACAATAAGTAAACCAATTAAATTCAAGTAGAAACATTTACAAGATTTTATGGCATGCAGTAATATACAGTATTTGTTCTGTACACTTAAAGGTATTCCTTATACTGTTGTTTAGATGTATTACCTTGGGGGCTACAGGAGGGGGCTTGGGGTTGCTGGAAGCTCTGTAGAGAAAGCAAGAGGACAAGAGGGAGAGAGAAACATTAGTTATGGTTGCACAATTAAGTTTTACAGGCTGTTTCTGATATATTTACATCTAAGAGTTCACAGGGGAACCCTCAACATCTTCCGTTATAAAGTTATATATACATAACGTTTATGAAATGGTGGGGCAGGGGGGCAGGGCTTTAAACAGAGCAAAACGTTTTCTTTTAAATTATTATATGTAGTGTATTTCTGCTTTTACAATGTATTTACATTGCACTCAATATAACGCTTGGAAAACTCATTGATTAAAATTGGCTAACCCTGGACACCTGCGTGCTACCGTAAGCCTAAACACATTTGACGACTCGAGAATTGATCTACAGATGAGCGAGCAACAGCTGAGAGATACTATGGCACACAACGAGAAAGTGAGACAAAACAGAGAAATTCTGAAACGTCTCATTCACACCGTTGGGTTTCTGGGGGAAGCAAGAGCTAGCGTTTAGAGGCCACGAGGAGAGCAGCGAGATGAAAGAAAGAGGGCAAACTTTCATGCCATCTACGAGAGCACAGTTAGGGAGGCCGGGGTACCCACAGTGGGCCGGGTCGGAGCACAGGAGGACACACGCACCCATTACCAGCAGCTACACTGCAGGACCATTGACAGCCTTCTTACGGTACTCAGGAGAGGGAGAGGTTTAGGGACCAGTGAGTGTTGCTTGTCGGATTTAGAGGCAAGGTTGGTCTGCGCAACCTGGACTGTTATTAGCGTTTTTAATAAAACTATTAAAGGCACATCAGGCAAATATGTAGACCAGGTTGTGGCCTAAGCCCATGCACTGCCCGTGTGTGAGGTTAGCTTCACTATATATGTACATTTTGGGTGTTCAGTATAGTCTAGGGGTCTAGGTGTTGGACTCCCAGCTGGAAGGTTGTGGGTTCAAGTCCCAAAATTGGCCTACCTGTAAGCATCCTTGAGCAAGATGCCTAACAACTATCTGCTCCATGTAATAGCACAATGTAATTGTAAGTTGTTTTGGATAAAAGCAAATGACTTCATTTTAATTTGTGCATTACGCACTGGTAGAAACACTGAAGGCCCAGTGTCGAGGTTCACGGTTAGCCACTGAGTTCCAAAAAGTCTAGTCTAGCACTTCAGAAAACCCACACAGTTGATATTCTGGAGGCATTCTCTTCGGCTAAGATACCAGTGGTAGAGGTTTGGACTTTTCGGAGTTTGATAAAATAGTGGTTATGGTGAATTATGAGAAGAAAGACTGAGACTTGATCTCTGAACACAGCGAGTCAAGCCAAATGGAGAGATTTCTGTCATCAGCCATTACGGCTTCCAGCAGAGTTTAAGTTCAAGTGAAACATGAGTTGACAGACCTGGACAAAATGTGTGTGTGCGTCTTTGTAGTTGGCTTTTCTTAGTCTATTAAGCCCGGTATCAACTTGATATCCTAAGGCACTGTAAAGGTCATGTGAGGAACATCCAAGTAAATATCCACACCATTTTCTTGAACGTAATCAAAGATTAGCACTTTATGTTATTATGAATACTTTATAACTGGGAAGATAAAGTGATGATGCGTGTGCTTATAGTTTAAAATGCAACCCTAGAATTGTTTTACTAGAATTTTTTTAAATCTAAAAGGTGACTAGTGGAACAGGATTTACATTTGGTTTTAATTTGCATGATGTATATCATATACTGTAGAGAGGAATTGTTAAAGGTTGCCTTAACAGTAGGTAAACAAAAAACAAAAACAAAACAGCAAAAACAAAACAAAAACAATAATTCAGTAAGCTTTCAGGTCTTTGTACTCTTCTTCATGTCTGCTTTTTAAATGGCTGATGAGATTTGATTTGTTAAAATTATTGCTTGTAGTACCTCCTCTTGAAATGTTTTGAACATGTCTTACAAACTACATACCGTTGATCTTTCTCCAAGGCAGTGAAATACTCACACACGACCAACATTTACTTTCACTTTTATTAGAAAACAACCCACATGTGTGCACCGTCGTGTTCATGGCTGTTATGGGTGGTATAGTACTGGGTAGGCTACTGTTGTCTGAGTCAGACCACATATAACCAACACATTTAGCCAGCGCAATATTGATGCTAAACAACAGATAAACATTGGCCACTGCCATCGGCGAATGTAAGCTTATTTGCCAATGGCAGTCAATGAGGTGAATATCAGCCAATACTGATGTACAGCTGATAAATCGGTGCCGTATATATACTGTATATATATATATATATATATATATATATATATAAACACAGACACAGTATATACTGTATATGAATATCAGCAGGCATGCATTCCTTCTAGAACAACCCTACTACATCTTCCCAGTATTCTGGAAAACGTTACCATTCTGAAAACGTCCCTACGGGAGGCTCATGAGTTTTAACCGACACTTAGAGGAGCTAAATTTGAGCCTACAGCTACCCAACTACCCAACTACCCACCCCCTCCCCTCATTCTCACCCAAATACCTGCGGTGTGCCGGCAAAGGCCTGATATTATCATCATGTTCTTTATAATGCAAACATGTGCTAATGGTGCAATTAAATGATTATCAACACTAATTTGGAACAGTCACTTGGCAGCTACACAATAACAATATAACCATTTAACTGCAGATAAAGAACAATAAAACAAACAAACAATGAAAACATTCATATTGGGAAATTTTTTACTATGCTTTGTCACCTCAATTAAATGTATATACAGTAAATAAGATGACAAATGATCCTATTTACTTTATGTGTTCATAATGACTTATTCAGCTGAGAACTGTTGTCCTTAAAGCTGCTGTAAGATTTGTGAGTTCCAACGAGAGCTAGCTAAAATAGAACAAAAGAGAGTAACATTTTGAAAATCAACAACCCAAAAGTCCACCCCCTCCTCCTCTGCTCCTGACAGGCTATGTAGATTTGCCTGACCAATCACAGAAAAGTGGCCCTTATTGGTCAGAATTCTATGGGGCAGTGTCAAAAATCGAATCTCTCGCAGGAATGTACATGAATGAATTTACCGGAGTAGCACCTGTGCGACAGTTTTGTGTGTGGCGCATCGTTATTCTACTTGGCAGTTGTAGTCTATTGTGCGAATACAAATCATGTCAGCGGAGAGTCCATACATACATTTTTGAGTCGAGCTAGCTAGATGATGAGAAAATTAAGCGGTATTTTCAAGTGCTCAACCAAAACCCCAAACGAGCCCACGAGGAAGAAACAAAAGAAGAACTATTGCCAAATTAAATTAAGGGCGAAATGAAAGGGAAAATGTATAGGTATAATGCTGAGTGTAAAGGGGATTTCCCTTGGCTAACTAATTAAATGAGCAGTGCAAAATTTAAATGTATATCAGATATACTATACACTGAAATTGAGATTTGCACTGCTCATACGAAGCATAATATATTTATGTTTTGATTACAGTTGGTATGTTCCTGCAATTTACCATTATGGGCAAATAAAGAAAATGTCTGGATTATATGTCCTGTATGCAACATTAATGTTCTTTGCCAGTCAGATACCTGTTTAAGTGATGAACTGTACTACTAGTGCTACAATTTTGTGGCCTGTGCTACAAAACTAACAACCTCTGTAGCACCAGTGCTATGTGCAAAAACATTCATATTAAATAAATATTATAGAGGCAGGGGCTGTCAACCAGAGCAGATATTCTCACTGAGCATTTCACTCACTGATAGCTGACGGATGTCTATGGCATTTCTAAGAAATTACACTAAATATATAGCTCTAAATCTTACTTACACCTTTTAAGAAGTCATCTTAAACATAAAAGTTAAAAACTAGAAAACTGAAAAAAAATATCCCCTATTATTTAAATGATTTTATTTAAATGATCCCCAATCTCCCTGGTTATGTCAAAAGTTGGCCCAAAGCTTTAAACCACAATGTTTCCATGGGGAATCACCACCACAGATTGCTGGCCAGTCAAATTGCTTGTCTGAAACTTGGATTCATGTATTGCTGCCATACTCATACCCCATACAGCCAAAAAAATATGAGCAATGGATGAAAGAGGGAAGACAAAAGAGTTAAAATGTATGTTAAAAAGGCATGGGCCTGTGTGTGAGCATTTTTCAAGCTGTTTCTCCAGAGAAATGAGTGCAGGTCTAGGCTTCCATACTAGTGTCTATTTGTAGGGCTGTGCTAAAAAATAGATACAGCAATATATCGCACTTTTTTTTTTTGTTTTTTTTTTTAACGTTCACGTTTTAAATGGTGTCTAAACTACAACCACCGTTCCTATAGATGTCGCAGTATGGCTAGTTGCCTAGAATTGACGGCCCCCCATTTCTGGTAGAGTGAAATTTGGACAGACGCAGCTGACAAAATTACAGCAGCTCCTTAAAAATATAAAGCCGATGTGTGGTATTTCAGCTCTGTTTTAAACTTTTCAGTGAACTATGTGGAATATCGCAATATATCATGCAAAGTATCGTGATGTAATCGTATCGTGAGCCATGTATCGTGATGTCCTTGCCAATACCCACCCCTATCTATTTGGAAGTTGTTGTTCTGCAAATTTAGATATAAAAAGAACATACAAGTGTACCTTCAGAAGAATCATGACGCTTCTTTAAAGAACTGATATCACTTCTACCATATTGTACATAGTCTGGCCAGATCTTAGACCCTCCATAACTCCAGTGTGTTGGGGTCAGCTGGTCACACCAACTGAGACCTCTTGCAATGCTTAAAATAGTACATGGTGTATGTCTACTGTGTGCTATATGCTGTATGCTTTTCACTAGAACCAAACCACTATAACCAAAGAGAGAATGAACTTTGACTTTGACCAAAGATCCTTTCTATATTGTTGTCGAAGTATATTCTGTGTGCGCAACTAAATCTCTCTGTGTTGTCCATCATTTTGGTGTGTTGTTCTTTATTTTCAGCATTATTTAGGGTTATCATACACCTCTGAAACTGGAAACAAAATATAAAACAAAACCAAATGTTATATTATGCTTCTCCTAAATAATCTGACTGAATAATGGATAGGATCATATTTTTGTTTACAGCTCACATTCAATCCCTGATATCTGACCTCATCGTTTGCATGTGTCTGTCCTACGTCATTTAGTCTATGGTCCCGTCCTGCTCTGGTAGGGACATTGACTGTTTCCAGCCTAACATGCTATCAGCTTCTACTGGGAGCAACTGGAAATACTGAATCCATAAGAGGGAGTAGTAGGTGTGTGTGTGTGTGTGTGTGTGTGTGTGTGTATGTGTGTGTGTGTGTGTGTGTGTGTGTGTGTGTGTGTGTGTGTG
>JAODLI010042065.1:0-13676 GCA_027575585.1 Percopsis omiscomaycus
GGGGGGGTGGGGGGGGGGGGGCGATTAGGAAGTATGTGTGTGTGTGTGTGTGTGTGTGTGGAGACATTTACAGCCAATTTCACCTACGGACTCAGGGTGGCCAGGAGTCTAATATTGTTCACCCAGACATCATAGGGGACAGGTGTGTGTGATTATTGTGAGAGGAAGATATGTCTTGCTATGGGACGCGACATGTGCAAAATGATATTGATTGATTGCATTGATTGCAAGTACCCTGGAGTACCACTGAGATCAGTGTGTGTGCTATTACACTTGACTTGACCAATAGGTGGCACTACATTCCCGGAAAAATATGTTTTTATTGTCGGTATTGTGAGGGTTAGATTGGACCTTTAGACAGTTTTATATTAACAATGTTGTCAGTTGGAAAATGTGGTTTTCTCTGATCCAACCACTGGGCAGGAGATTTTCCAAGACATGAAATTACATACAATTTCACTGCAGTCTACCTTCAAACATTTTGAGCTAGTATATCACCATCTATCTCATACCGTATAGGAGGGATAACTTCATACATACATACATATTTATCCATTGATAAGGGTTTATGTTCTGTTCCCTCTAGATGTCTAGGATCATGCTTGGCATTGTGTCCAGAGTACAGCTTCATTGTCGAGGATGAGCTTGGTGTATGTGGCTGCGTGCTGGGCATCCTGGATGTTCGCTCGTTCATCAAGCGATGCCAGGCCTCCTGGATGCCCGCTATGAGGGACAAGTACCCGCCCAGAGCGGGCGCTACTCACCCAAACACACAGGTGACTTTGGCACATTTACACCATGTTAAAAAAAACTTCTGTATAGTAGTATTCACATACAAAATACTTAATAAACTTTGAATACTGGTGGAAACCTCTCAAAATCCGTCACATTACGCCCTCCAGGGGTTGTAATCAGCAGTGTTTACTTGTTAATGGGTGTACAAGAACGTCAAAAAGGCTCACCAACCAGGCCCAACCCCAAACACGCATGCCTTGATAGTCTGTAAGAATCTATTGGAGAATGTCGGAGCCCTAAATTTTCATTCATAATCTATTCACCTTACAATGCCCAAACATTCTATTTTTGTGGGGGGAGTGCTCTGTCCACAAAGTGATTTGTAAATCTGTCCCTCGTCCTTTTAATGAGTATATGAATATGAAATACTATACAAAGACATAATAGATTATTTTGTCTTTGCTCTTACCATGCTCTAACCAAGCCCTTCCCGTTTCAAACAACTCATTCAGTTCAGACAACAAAACACAAAATGCATACTGAACACACCCCTTCTTTATTACTTTATTATTATTATTATTATTTCCACCCATCTTCAACTCGAGACGAGGTCTAATCAGCCAAAATATTTCATAACAGCTGGACAGGGACTTGAAATAAATTGCACGTCAGATATCACCCAACAACTGTTGAGATGCTATGACTGTGTGACCGACCAAAACATGCACATTCCCAGGCACAGTTGCCATGCACAGCGTGTTCACATGTAAAACTTTTAGTAAGAACTTTTAGAAAGGGGGCAGGATAGTCTAGTGGTCTGGGTGTTGGACTCCCAGCCGGAAGGTTGTGGGTTAAAGCCCCAGAGGTGGCCTACCTGTAAGCATCCTTGAGCAAGATGCCTAATCCCTATCTGCACCATGTAATTGTAAATTGCTTTGGATTAAAGCGTCTGCTAAATTACCTCATTGTCACTCAAATGCTTAATAATTCAGTTTTGACGGTTACGTCCAATGACAGTTTTGCCTCCACATGCACTTAGACATGCCCATAGACAAGTGGAAGCAGAATTTTCGTAGAGGCCAGCTAACCAGCTCAGGACTAGTTTTTCTTGTAGGGATACGAGGTCAGTTAAGTGTTAAGTGCCCCAACTGTGTATATATTTGTCTAGTAATAGGTTCAAAATGTTGCAGCTTTTTGTTTATATTTCAACTGGAGCATCAAATCCAGTCTGCAGGTACTCTCTGGCTAACTTCCTCTGCTATCTCCAGGACTTGCTTCAGATGATGGAAGAGGACCAGGGTGAATATCCCGAATCTCTCCTCTACCATTTCCCTTCCCAGCTGCGACTGGATGCCCTGCCTGAACTAGTGGATGTCAGTGTTAGCCGCACCTTACTCACTGCACTTCTAACTGCCCTCAAGGCTAACGGTAAGAGGAGCTGAGGTGGATTGTGTGTGCAATGGGGTGCGGAATACTCGGGAATGCTGTGAAATTTTCAAACATGGAAAGTCTAGGAATGTTTTCTGCAATCACGGAATACCAGGCACCTTATAGAATGTTGTTCGGAAAATAGGAAGTTGGGATTGGGAGATTCCTTTTTATCTCCCATTGTTGTAACGGTTCAGATAAAAACAAATGTTATTAATCAATGTGTTGGTACTTTTAACTATAGTATATTAAGCAGTGTTATCTGCAGATAACAAAACAGAAAAGTAAAAGGTTCACTGTGTTATAGGGCCACCAAAACCACAATTTTTTCTCCCCAGTTCACTTTTGTGCAGGTGCCTGTAGGGGGAAGGGTAGAGAAGATGGGAGCCTGTGGGAACTATAGGGAAGGAGTAGAAAGGAATGTGAGCCACTCAGAAGTCTGGTGAGGGAGGGGCATGTACACAGTTACAACCACAAGGGTAATTCCAGACACAAACTGTGTACACAAAAGTGCACAGGTAAAAGTACACAAAAGTGTACCATTAAAGTTTTATTTCTGGCAAGTAAAATTGTCAGATATATGTGTGTGTGTGTACTGTATTCACACAGGAAAATCAACAAAAATCACCGTCCATATTTCATATATGTCTGCAATTTGTTTCTTGTTCAAATTCTATATCTGTGTGTGTGTGTGTGCGCGCACGCAGGTTCTCAGGGTGTGTTTTGTGAGGTTCAGCCAACAGACCGCCAGAGGCTTGAGTTCCTAACCAAACTGGGCTTCCTGGAGATTCTCAGAGGAGAGGCCAGGAGCAGAGAGGGAGTCGTGCTTGGAAGGCTGCTCTGAAAAATACACACACTCACAACAACTTTAACATACACACACACACACACTCGCAGACAGAAAAACAACAGAATGTTAAATTTTTTTTAAGCCAATTCAGGGTTACTTTGACAGTAATGAGTCTTAAATGTCCACTAAGCAGTTTTGCCCAAAGAGCAGTGGTCCATAGCAGGGGGACCTGCGCTATGTACAAAACAATAGCTTGTTCTGTACCTATGAAACGATTTGAATCTCCTTCTCACACAAGTGCACATATTTAAGGTCATATATATATTCTTTTTTTATACATTTTTACATACATACATTTTATTGGGGTGTACAAATCACTTAGTGGACCTTTAAGTGGACCTTTAACCTTTAATGTGCTTTGAGATTAGATCTTCATTTGAGCTGCGCCAGTGTCACTGAATCCACCCTCACATGAAGACTACACAACTTCGTGTTTTGTGGACGTGAGTTTCTAGAACAGGGCAGTAACTAAAGTCTTCCTATATGTCACATTTCATTCACTTAAGGGGTCAAATCAAAAGAGCTTAGCTTATAGGCAAACCTACGTGCAGTTTGAAGGCAAAAACTGTATATGATAAAAATGGATTCATAAATAGAAGATCATTTGGTCATTGACGTACCGCCTACAAAAGGGCAAATGCTACAAAGTTTTTCTCGATGGTTGTCCAAACTTGTATTCAGACTTGGGTCAGCAGACGGAAGTGAAGAGAAGGTACTGCATGTGCAGACTTCCTTTCTATTTTGTTCTAATGGGCTATGCAGACCAAAGTATCAGCAAACCTTTTTGACTAGTTTTAATACATTTTCAGACAACAATGGAGTTCTATGGCTTCCAAGGTAAGTAGTATTTCTGATTAAATCAGCAATGTGGGTCAATAGGAGAAAAACACGTTATTGCTCTTTCCGAAAGCTGTGTAGGCCTATATGAGAAAAAAATGTAAAATAGCAACGGCCTTATCCTATAAAAACAGGCCTTGAATTGAAGGGCATAGAGTAGTACAAAAGATCATACAATAAATGCATGATCATTAATATATCCTTAGTATGTCCTCCTAGGTTTGCCACAGAGCTACTTCGGATAATAATACTATCAAAACAAAAACTGAAAACTTTTTTTAATGTTTAACCAAGATGTTTTAGAATTTAGCATAACAGACACATCACATGATTTTTCTGTTAAGATCACCTATAATAAAAATACCAATAGACATGATAGACTTAAACCTTAGTTGCCATTATGCTATATTACTTCACACCTCTCATGAACAATAAGTCATTTCTTACATTCATACATAAGATAATCTCAATAATGACCATATAAGTAACAATCCCTTTTTCATGGAGCAAAATATTTAAACTGACACTGAAATTCCACTTGAATTTGCGATCCCGTCCAATGATTTCTCCTCAATGTTTACTGGTTCTACACTTGACCATTACGAGACTAAACCCCAGACACAGCTGTAGCCTTGTATCGAGTTTACACTAGCTAGGTTTAGGCAAGTGTGCACAATACAGGACATAAATAGTGGCACAAAAATAATGACACCTTTTACATCAAACAGCAGAGGTCGGTCCACCAAAGAAGAAAAATATATATGAAAATATATGCCCCCATTGGCCCATGTGCTATCCATATGCTCATGTATCACAGTTTGGTTTGGAAGTGAGTCCTTAGCACTTAACGTTATTGTTGCATTGTTATTATTTATTTATTTTAAATCAGAAATGTAGCTTTCTTAGCTTTAAGATCTTGCGTAAAAAGAAAAATACAAACATTGTAAATGACAGTAGCCTATATGGCATATGGCAAGCATATGTTGTGACACAACAAGTAGATGCATGCTGATAACTTTTGAAGGTTCAGATAAAACAATCATGAAATCATGAAGATTCTTTGCATGTAAGCACTGATAGAGGCACATACACACAAAAAACCTACACATACAAGTGAATTTGGACACTCTCCCACATATGTTAAATAAAAGTATTATATCGTTATTCACAGTAGTCACATAAAATCTAGCCTTTACCTGAACACAAAAATCACATAGGGATACACACGCACACCACACATTATTCTTAAATAAGCACAAGAACACATCAACTGAAAGTAGAACTAAGAATGTTATTTTTTAAGTACACGTGTTTGGATTTCTACTGATGTTGATTTTTGTATTATGACTATGCTAGATCAATCTCAAACTGAAAGGCAAAGGGGTATATTTTTATTTGAGCTTATCACCATATAACTGTCCTTGCTGTACTCCATCAGAAGAGACTTTGTTACTATGGAAACAAAAAAAAGCCTGTGGGCAGTATGATAGAAATGCATGATCTAGTTAAGAAAATTAGAATAGGTCAGGTAAGAAAATGTCACTGTTAGTCTTGTCAAAGGCACAATTCCACTAGGCCACGGTCTTCAATTGTGGTCCTTTGAGTAACTAAAGGGAGGTCCACAAAAACCTTATTTTTTAAATCAGTTTAGTGACACAAAAGTTCATGTTCTGGTGTTTTTACTGTGGCTTTGTAAGAACATACTAATAGACATTGTTTTTAATTCACTGCACGTGATCTGCCCTTGTGGTTGAAACCAGCATAACAAAAACATTGTTGTTTTGATTTGTACAGCTCTCTTAGGCCCACACTGCTCTGTACCCCACCGCCAACAGTGAGCTGGAGCCAAAATGTAAGAATCTTTGGGCGGTAGAACACAATCGAGTGTACCTTTAACTTGTTAACTTAGATGAAACATTGATGTGAAATATAATTGGTCCCTTCTTCTGGCACTATCCCATTAGGAGTAGGTCTACTTGGGCTGGAAAAAGGTGATGAACTAGTGGCAGTGGTTTTTAAAGTGGGGTCTGCGACCCATTATTTGCTGTAAATTATAAACTTGTGCTGTATCATTAAAAATGCACATAAACAGATGGGGACCATTTGCGCAGTATGTATGTGATATATTTTTTGCCACTGGTGTTAGTTTTGGCACTGTTCTGAGTTTGCCATTGTAAACAATTAAACTGGAGCAATATATTTAATGCAGGGTTTCAAACCAGAATTTATTTTAAATAGGTTCGTTCTGAGCAGTATACAATGTCTATTGATAGCAGGTCTGTAGCTGGGTAGGCACTGAAATTCTGTCGGCTACCTGCATGTTACGCCCAAAACACACCCATGATTAATTAAGAGAATAAATATAACCCTATTGAACCATGCGCCTGGCACTGCGACCAATATTTCCCCTATTAAATTCGCAAAAGGGGATTTAGACACACCCTAAATGGACTTGCGCCGTGTGCGTTAGAACATGGGCTTAGATCTATAAAATAGGGTCCTATGAAACAGGTCTGAAGTATTTAGGATAAGGAGGTAAGGCGAATTTGTAAAGGCAACATGAAGAATGTGAAAAAAAGTTTAGTTAAAATTTTCAGCATGGGCTTTGAGTTATTGTTTATTTTTATTACCGCTTTTGTAACCAATTTGGTGTTGTTCAAGCTCATTTTAGTTATATTTTTACAAAGTTATTATTATCAATATTTAAAAGAAGGATACTAAAGTGTTCTCAACTCAATAGTTGCCTTCTGGCCTAAATCAATGGTCACTGTTAGAAAAGCATTACACATTGTACTAACTGTATCACACCTGCTTGCATTGAAGTAAATGTGCTGTATGTTTTTACTAATGAACTTTGATGGAGTGGTAATGAAGGAATTAAAACCTAATGTACTGTAGAATTCAATCTGTGTTTACATTGATGATAATAGTGAAACTACTCAATAAGTAATTCTTTTATGGAACTGACTTGTGTTTTAAAGCCTAATAAAAGGATTTCTCTTTTCCTCTTAACATGTCTATTAGACATGTCTATTATTATTATTCATTAATTTAGGCCTACTTATTTATGATTGACAACATATGTTTACAGTATGATACAGAATAATACCAGGACACCACAGGAGCATGTACAGTAAATTACAACATTAACAAAATTAAATAAATCGTATCTATTGTGCAATGATGGTGCAAGTACTCCTAAATGAAAGCTATAATAAAGTGAATTTAGGCTACTATGGTTTAAGCCAACATAATATATATTCATAAAGAACAATATTACAGATCCAGACAAATCTATATAGCGAGTTTACCCATTTTCTAGGTGCATGATGCTTAAGCTTACTTGCACCAGCCGGTGGTGCAGGAACTCAAAATCTAATATTGCAGGACACAAGGCGGTCATGTTATAGCCTACGTAGAAGTAGTGGGCAGTCCAAATCATTTAGTTAATCAGTTCATTTCTTGCACATCCACTACCTTATCCAGTAGTAGTTGCGGAAAGCAAAAGAGTGAAAATCATATCATTTCATTTGGAACATGTGGCTCCAGTGGCGCAATCGGTTAGCTTACTTATAAGACAATATCTGATTGAGCAATGCCGAGGTTGTGAGTTCAAGCCTCACCTGGAGCAAAGGTTTTAGGGTTGCAGCCTGCCTCTTGTCAACATGCAATTCAACCCAACTGTCTAGCAGTTGACTTCCTACAAATACAGAACAATTGTTCCCTGACCATATGCACCACACTCCTGGATATAGTACCCTTGTCAGGGCTATCCACATCTTGGAAGTTCCATGCTCGTAATCAATACAATTTGGTGTGATTGTTATTAGCTATGAATCATCAACTATATTGATTGGCCTGGTTATTTTCTGACCAGGCACTAATGTCTTTCTTTTGGGCATATCCAGACCCATTGTGAAGCTTGATGGTCTCACAAGGCCAGTTTTTCCAGGTGTTTCCAGCATGCGGATCTAACCGGACATTAGAAGCTGTGTATCAGATTTGAAGTTAGTTGGTTAAAGGCCTTGTGTTTTATGCTTATGCCTCTTCCACAAATGTTTTCGTTTACGGAGACTGGAGCTATCTTGGCCTTGGTACTACTAATAGGAATATTGATTCAGCAAATTTGGCAAATAGCTATTCTAGTTGAGGAATGCTTGAGGAAGGAATGGAAGGGCTTGACAAATTTGCTGTAAATCACAGTGTCCATTAATGTGTGGTTCTTTGGCCTAGTGCAATCAGTGTTTTTCCGATTGAGTGAAGTTGTTCGCAGCCCTACCAGAGTTATATCAATGAATGATACATTATGTCTTCATATTATGAGTTCAGCAGCAAATGTTCAAACAGTTGCCGATAAATTAATTTCAGCCACTCTGGCCTTTGTTGTACTATACATCAGTACTCTCCCTGTCTGAGGTGTTGCTGGCTTCCCATTGGCTGCGGGAGAGGAGATTGTGTTCAGGTGCCATGACTTGACCAGTAGGAATGCGGTATACTGACAAACTTTGTCCTGTCAGCAGGAGCATCAGTGTTGCTATCAAGGTAGCTGCCCAACTGCTTGCTGGGAGACCCACCTGAAAAACAGAGAGAGAAGACAATTGTTAATATAGTTATGTTAAATAACTAAAAGAGAGAATCTTTCTGGATGTTTTTGCCATAACCGGCAACATAAATGAAACATGGAAAGAAAATCATGAATTTAAATATTTCTAATCACTCTTTAGATATATGTCAGGTGTTACTTACAGTTCCCAGAAGATTGCTTAGGGCAATATCAGCATACGCAGAGAGCAGAGCTATAGGGGTCAAAGTGGATAGAAGAGAAAATAACTTTAAAATAACACATAACAAAGGTAATATTAAATACATTGTACAAACAGACAAAATCAAATAGATACACAAAATACATAAATAGTAATCATTACAAATATAATAATTAACCTAAAAAAAGTAGAAGACAGCTATAATAATAGTAAAATGCAAAATATAAATTCAACTTCCAGAAGTAATTTCATGTTTATAGCCTATAACAGTTACAGCCTCAAGGGAAACTGTCAAGACAAAGTCATTTTTATCAAGATTTCTTTAAAAGGTGTAGGCCAAACTACTGTAATCCAGTTTATTTATTAAATATATAGTGTCTATCACTGTATATTCTAGTATAAATAATGTATAAACCGAGAATAAGCAATTTGCTTTCTCAAGGTGTTCAGATTGACCCTGCGTGAGCAGCTAGCACACTGCCACATAATGGGCTTGTCAATCCAATACTTTTAAGGCATTGCGCAGGACACCTCTCTCTCACGTACACTGCATCCCCTTTTAATCTCTCCCTCGCGCAGTTTGGGTCGATTATACAGAATGGCTCCTCATAAAGACTTAGACCCAGGAAAAACAGGGCTAAATATGACTTTCTTATGTTAGAGCCAAATCGCTAACAGGACATTAGAAAACATGAAAGACCAACAAAGGGTGGTTGAAGTAGTATGAGCCCTCAATTATGCAAAAAATAAAATAATTTGAATATGTCAAATATTTTGCATAGTGGAGTATGAAATCTTTCCAAGAAATTGTGAGGAATTGTGCCCACCGTAATCCTTTAATAGTCCTCTGTCTGGGATGGGACAGCTTGTTGCTTAACTAAGCTTAACAAAGAGGAGATTAAACTAAGGAGCAAGATAGACTTTCAGATCCATCAGATTTAGTCTAACTCTACGTTATGTTGCATAGCTAGCCCATACTCTAGGAAACTCTCTCGTGAGCTGGAGATTCAAATAGTTTCATACAGAATGAGCTATACAATAAGGTTAGCATTTTTTCAGCAGCATCTACACCTGTAGGTGTAAACTCCAAGAACCAGTTGTTGGAAAATTAAACAAGATAGGAGATAGTGTGTGTGTGTTACCACTTGTGATTGCAAACAGGTGAGTCCTCCAGCTAAAGGTGAAGGAAAGTCCTCCAACCACCATGCAGCCCAGAGCTCCATTAAACCCTGACAGGCCAGAGTACAGAAAGCTGTGACGCACAGCCATGGAAAGACCTGTCACACACACACACACACACACACACAAAGATTCATGAGTCACTAGCACAGCATAACAAGGGAACACACAGACAGAAATACACACTCTCACATGCACACACACCCACTAAATTGTTTGCGTCAGTAAACACTGCAGTACTGGATTCTCCCAGAGTGTGGTGCTAGACACATAGGGTTTAGCGGTGTAAGGCTCTTAGTGAGGACATATTAATGTATCAGGCCATTTCTACTGCAAGAACTAATGCCGTTTGGGGTGGGGGGTGATTTGAGGTTATTCAACTGTTGATTTGAGGTTATACTGATGTAATCTGGAAAATCTCAGGTTTAACATTCTACCACCACAATGGAAACAGAAACGCTGAACTGGCGGATTGGCGGAATTTAATGAGGGCCCAGTTCTTCCCCCCTACCCTGGGCCCGGGACAACAGACCCGTTTGTCCCACCCTATTGGCGGGCGTGGTGATAAGTGCATATCTGGGTGGAAAAATACATCTCTTTAGGTTATAAAGGCACTATATATATATATATATGATCTTGTCTGCCACTAGATGTCACAGTAGAGCAAACCAAAACAAATGTTTAGTCGGACACACATAACAAAGCCATGTTGGTAACGTGTGAAAAATTAACAAATACTTGTTTGCACATTGTCAATGCATTATACATTTCCAAAATGTATTTTTTTCTGTCCCGACAGCGAAAGAAAAAAACATTCAAATCTTACATTAAACACATGATACACAAGCATTACAATGTACAATGTCTCCTAAACTCCATATAGGCTTCAGCTAATTATAGTCTAGGCCTACTCAGAGGCAACGATCGAGCTCTGCATAGGAAACTAATAATTATGTTCCACGACTGTGACTCAAGCACTGTGCTATTGCAATCAATGTTTCCAATTTGTATATTTTCCAAAGAACATATTTGTTACAGATGATGAGTAATCATAAAATTTTGGTTCAGTCATTTATAAGATGCTTTTATCCAAAGCTACGTACATACTGCAAGTTCATCTATCTATCCATCAATCAAAGATGATCTTTTCAATCCTTTAAACTCAGCAGCTGTTGTGTAACATCCCTGAAGTCTTTTCAGAGTCTCTGGCCTACATACTGCCCCTGCTTTTCTCTGCCAGAAACCCCTAATGGGAATAGTGTATTCACTTTGAGGGACAGCTCTAAATTTGGCCCAGTTCTAAATGGTATTCATTTGTTATTTAAAGCTTTAAAATATTTCTAAATGATCATACTTTGTTATCAGATGTGGTGACACGGCGTTGACACTCGAATAGTATCTGTATCATGTCAAAATTCAGTACATTGTTGCTGGATAGTGTATATAAAATGACCTATTTAATGAATTGTGAATAGAATTTTGATCACAGTGCCAGTTAAGATATAGGAGCAGGGGATAGCAGCATAAATCTTTTCTGTCTCTGTTACTACCCATAGACAATACAATTAATCTCTCCGTTTTGCCGCTATTCCGTGTGGTGTGAATTGGGTGTGAGGCAGAATTTGGTTTGAAACTGAAAGTTTTAGTAACAAGTATTTTCTGAACCTGTTCTCTCTATAATGAGTCTCTCTCTGTGTGTCTGCCTAGACCTCTCTTTGTGTCTGTCTGTTTATGTGCCATCTTCTGTCCTGCATTACTCTTCTATTGACTGTGTGTGTGTGTGTGTGTGTGTGTGTGTGTGTGTGTGTGTGTGTGTGTGTGTGTAAGCTCGTCCTCATCAGCCTATGGGAGCATTTGGGTTCCCTCCTACACTCATACACCCCTCCCAAGTCCTACAGTATGACTCATAGCCCACCGAACATATACTGGGGATTTAGGGCTACATGCAGCTGTAGACGTAAGATGGAGGCAGATGACTAATTCCTCACTTGTATTCTAAATATTCCCATTTTTACCGTACCATCCCTCCCCCTCTCTTTCTTAATGTATCTGTGCTGTTCCTCCACTCCATCTCTCTATCGCCATTCTAATCTTAATTCCTTTTATAGTATCTTCCTATACTTTGATCTTTAGCACTCATTCTTTGTGTTTCCATCCTTTCATACATACATAGTGTCACGGCTCTACCACCGTCAGACTAGTTCTCTCTCTCGCTCTCTCCCTTTTCTCTGTGTGTGTGTGTGTGTGTGTGTGTGTGTGTGTGTGTGTGTGTGTGTGTGGGTGGGCGCGTGCTTGGTGCGCTGATTGCAGGTGCTGCTCCCTGGTGTGCGGGAATCGCCAGGTGCCATCTATTCCACAATCAGCCCGGCACTACTTAAGCCTGCTTTCCCCCCGGGGAAACTCACCACCAGATTGTTGACCAAACTTTAGTTAGTCCTCGCTCATGTTTTGAGACATAGTCTTCATAGCTTTGTAGATTGTTCTTTTTGGTTTTTCCTCCACGGTTTCCCTGTTCCCTAGTAAACCTGTTTACAAGGTTTACTAGGGAACAAGTTTCCTTGTTTTTCCCCCTGCCACGCCACTGCCTCTCTGCCTTCCCTATGCCCCACTGCCCATTCCTCGTCTGCGCCTTTGCCTGATCGACTGCCTGCCCTGTTCCTGGAGTCCTGGAGTCCTGCCGCCTGTCCCCCTTACATACCGTCGCCCCGCTGCTTTGCCTGCCCGGTTACGACCCCTGCCTGGCCCCGGAGTTTCCATTGCTGCCTCCCCTTGCCCGAACGTTCAATAAACCTCTCCTTGTTCTATTATCTCTGTGTCTGCGTTTGAGTTCCCCTGCCCGGCCCTGACACATAGTATTCATTCATCCATCAATTCAATCATCTATTGTTTATTTATCTGTCCATCCAACCATTTCTCATCCATCCATCCATTTATATCTGTCTATCTATATAATAGATGGAGCCATATCTATCTATCATTCATTTATTCATCTGTTCATCCATCCATTCAGTCGAAATGTCTCTAAATGTCTTTCTTGCTGGACACTAGCAGCCTGTCTGTGGTAGGGGCTGTAGAGAGAGGCAGATGGAAGTGTGAGTGTGAGACACAGGCCTGGGTTTCTGTGTACGAGCCAGGAGTCGACAGCACTAATTGCTCTGTAACTTCTGGGTCGACTAACCACCCACAGGCTGGTGCTACAGATTGCAGTTTCACATTTTGAACCGTGACATTTCATCTTTCGCCAGAAGGGGTTTTAACAAGCTTGAGCTAGCTTAATCTTTGGCCATGCAGCAATTCTCCTGCAAACGTTTTTTTGAGAAAGTACATTTTACTATGTACTCTATTCTGTGATTAGGCTTGCTGTAACAATCCTGTGCAAAGGTAAAGATTCCATACCAACTGACGCGTACCATCTGCATTAAGGATTTACCAGTATAGCAATTATCAGTAAGTATTTCTAAAAGTTAGAAGTTTGTGATGCTGAAGGCGACACACCGGACTCGCTCTGCCATGCCTGAACCCGCTCTTTATACACGTGTATACAATTAAGTTGAGAATAAAAGCGTCAGACTGCCAAAATATACCTTCCTGTGTAAGTGTGTATGACTTGCTACAAACCAAGAGTGATTTTGGACACAAATTGAAGAATGTCTCTTTAAGTCAGTTAATTAACCAATGAATGCTTTATAATAATCATCAGTGGTATGAGCCAGAGTCTCTTAAACAGTGGGCCATATACCTGTACAAAGATCACCAACACACATAATAACTGCAGCTCTCCCTTTTTCATTTATTCATGATTTAGACAGCTCTTAGCTTAGCCTTTATAAAATTCAACCATAAACCTTTTAAATGTGTCACAACCTGACCTGAAACTCCACAGT
>JAODLI010042076.1:0-17712 GCA_027575585.1 Percopsis omiscomaycus
GGAAGGAGCTGCTGTAATTTTGTCAGCTGCGTCTGTCATGTTGCATCCAAATTTCATTCTACCAGAAATGGGGGCCAGTTCATGGCAACTAGCCATACTGCAACATCTAGTAGTTGTAGTTCACACACCGTTTAAAACGTGAATTTTCCACACAAAACAAAAAAAGTTTTTTTTTAAAGAAATCTATTTAGTATATCGCGAAAATAAATACCGCGATATATCGCTGTATCGATATTTTAGCACAGCCCTAAGTGGAATGCACCAGCTTAGTGGGAAAAAGTAGGTCTTAACTCTTACGCCGGTCTTAGCTACGTCCGACTTTGTGTCCAACTTGAATTTACACTGAGTGTACCAAGCCTGACTGACTACAGTTGTAGGTACACCTGGTCATATGATCTGCATCCATGTTAATACACGTGAAGCGATGATTATTGCCATGCAATATACTTCTATCCAGAGTGCACAAGCTGGAAGAAATGGATAACAGAAGAAAAAAAGAGAAGAGAATTTTACTGATAAAGAAATAAAAAAAACTGTTGTATGCAGAGTATAGAAACGTTCTTACAGCTACATTTAACAACACCTACTAAAAATATCAGCATGGAAATCGATCACCAGTGCAATTAATTACAAATGCGTTGGAGGACTGCGGACAGTTGAGGTCAGGAAGAAATGGAAAGATCTCTTACCAAAAGCCAAAAAGGATGCATTGCCTTTTAAAAACCCGCCGACTGGGGGAGGTCCTTCACTGAAAACGTCTCTTTAAAGTGTCACCATAATTTTATATTTTTTGGAGAAGATTCCCCCACTTTTACTGGACTGAATGGCTTTGATAGTAGTGGTGGGAATTTTGAATATTTTTAGTGACTCAGATCTTTTAATCTCAGTCAGTAACATTAACAAATCTTTTTTCGAGTAATTTCGTTCATTTTAACTATAGGCCAAGTGCAGCACTGTAGTCATCTTGTGGGCGATGTAAAAAAAAAAAAAAAAGAGCGCACGGCTACATGCCTATACAAACTGTAACCTGACAAATGACCGAAAGACACAAACCCCGAAGACCCATAGTTATGAGTCGTGAACTAATCATTTGCGTTTCCTGTACTGACTGAGCCTATGCAGCATGTGATGAGTAAACGTAAGCACCCAAGACCAATCGCGCATGCGTTAAAATGAACAAATGAGTTAACTTATTACTCCGGGTCATATAAAAGATTAGTTCCTAAAGAACAAAACGTTCACGAGCAAAACAACACTATTTGATAGTTCAGAGCTGTCAGCCCAAATGGTTGAAGTGGATGACTCCGACGTTTACCGGTGCAGCACAGATCATGACGTGACATGTCCTGGCGTCGCAATGGTGGAATGAGCTTCCTACAGCAGTCAGAACAGCAGAGTCACTACCGATCTTCCGCAAGAGACTTAAAACCCACCTTTTGACCTCAGTACCTCGTCCACCACAAAAATCCTCTATAACAATCCTTGTTCTATGCTCCTTTAAAAAAAATTAAATACAAATAAAAAAAACTTTCTTCTTACTACTCTGTTAGATTAGCTCTTACAATATTAAGCACTTTGCTGGAATTTAGGTTGCTAGAAATTGACTTTTGAGAAGTGAATGATAACTTTCGAGTATTGTACTAAAAATGCATAAGTGAAATAACCTTATGACATAGTGTCCTTATTCTAGAAGAATGCTTGCAAAAACTGGTGGTTAACCAGTTCAACTGTTGACAAATGTACTAAATGTAAGTCGCTTTGGATAAAAGCGTCTGCTAAATGCTGTAAATGTAAATGTGACAGCTGTAATTATGAGTGATTTAATTTGGGCTCAAAGCGGCCAAAATTCAAAAAATAAGTGTATACATTAAAAAAGTGCTCAATAAAATATCCTATTAAATGCACCAAACAATAAATGTAGGCATTAATAAAATTTTACCATGCAACATAAATGTATGTCTCTTTCAATTTGCTTATTTATTTACTCTTTTATACTAATACATTACCTTTCCTTTATAATTTTATTTATAAATGTTCTCTTTTATTTGTGTTTGTTTAAATATTTTTGTCTGCATTATTGTTTTGTTTTTTACCCCCATTTATTATTGTCTCTCCTTTTTATATTTCTCTGCATTTCTGCCTCATTATGCAAATTAGTAGGGGTGTCTCTCAAGGGGTCAACTTCTCCCCTATTGGTCGACATGATGCTAAGACATTACAGATCGATTGTACTAGTCAACTTGTACACAACTGGCCCAGCCTAGGGAGCAACAGAGAATTCTCGTTTTTTTACCAAACTACTTCTGTTAGCAATGGATGTAAACTGGGGAACAATCACGAGAGAGTTTAGGAGATTTGGAATGGCTGACAGTGCCGCTCTGGTGTAATATGCATCCCTGCCGTTGGTTTGAAGTTAGATGGCCAGGTACGTGTTTGACATCTTTTCTAGCTAGCTGATTCAATAATAATTGGCTTACTAGCCAACTAGGTTATGTTACCTCAGTGAATGGCCCCAAATTCATATTCAAATACTTACTTATACCTGAGGAACCTGTGGATTTCACATTGACAAAAGCAGAGCGTAAACCAGGAAGAAGCTTTGTCAAACTTCATATCAAGAAAAGTCTGTATAATGGCAAGATGTCACGGCAGCAGTGAATGTTGTGACTTTTAAAGTTGGAGCCTCAGAAATAATTAAGTTTAGCCTATTAGTAAAGTTTGATCTAATCAAGAAAATAATCCAAAATAATAAATGGAAAATTAAGATTCCGTGCTGCATTGAATTATTAGCCTAATTATTGATCATCTTACACGGATGTGATTGGCCGACCAACCCTGTAGGTACTGCTTTCGGCCCCGCATGGTAGAGCGCACAGAAGTGGGAGGAGTTTTCCATTTGGCTAGCACTATTGTTTTGGATAATTTGCAATGGGCAGTTTTGAAGAGGAAGAGCGGTGAGAAGGAGAAGGCAGCTAGAAAGAAATTGAGTCAATGCCACAGTCCAGGCAGCAGGTTAATTTACCCCGACCAGACACAATTGTATCTACAGTCTTTCTAATCCACTTTTCTTTCTCTTTTAAATGTTTTGTTGATAGACTGTTCTTTTTTTATTGTGAAAAACTTTTGTGATTTATTCGTTTAGACTATTATAACAAATGTTCTTTTTTATTTTGAATGATAGACAGTGTGTTCGCTTAGGTTAGGGTCCCTAAATCACTAGATGTTACATTTAAGTACTTCCTCTCATCGTGTATGATAAAAAAAAAAAGAAGAAAAGTGTGGGTTCGCCCACAAAATATTAATTCCGTAACATTAAGGGCGGGCGTTCAGTTTACTCTGTAACTTCTAGACATTCGCACGCTACTTTGTAGAACATTTGGAGTTTACAGAACCGCTGGAACAGAACTCACCCTGCCGGAGGAGCGGCTTCTGTTGGAGACGACGGGCGAGGACAACTCCTCGTCGCTGGAGAAGGCGTCCAGATTAGCACTTTTCTTATTCTGCGCGGTCAAATACTGCAAGTACAGCTGCACGTACACTTCTTTAGTCAGGCTACCGCTAGGAAGCTCCACATTGTTTGCCAAAAGTTCGCTCTTTAACTTATCTTTGGTGAGAACGGACGGATCCTCGAGGTAACCCAACATGTCTGAAGAGTAAGACATTTTTGTCGCCTCGGCCTGCAGCGACTGGTCCAGCGGCTAACCAGCGCCTCTTGTCGGACTTAATTCGCAAAGCAAATGTGGTCCTAAACGCTGCTGAAAACTAAACTTACGTTTTGCTATTCAAACTCGCATTTAGCCTCCTCGCAAACCGTTTGCTCGGAAAAACAACGTGAAACTGATATCATGGGTACTTATAATTTCAGGGACTTTCTGGAACAGTGTCGCTAAAAGTCAACGTAGTCGACCCACTGATGATGGGGAATATACCGGAACCACACGCCTGTGAACACGCCCCCATTGGACAAATACTAGTACAAGAGCCGTTTCCATTGGTAGAGCTGATGCTTTGCGACAACTGTTTTCACAAATCTCGCCAGTTTGATTTTAAACGTTAGTATCCCTAACGTCACATGCCATTTCTATAGACACTACGCATTTACTTGATATGATACATTTCACTTTTGCAAAACTACTCTTTAGAACAGCATAGATAGTAATACTCCCAATGAGGTAATTCGATTCACATGTTGACATTTCCCACTCCAGATTCAAACCAATGACCTTCCACATAAACACCAAAAATTTTGCTCGGCCGCCTTCCACTAAAAGCAATACATTTTTTTTTTTTTATCTTTGCACATAAATACAATAGTAACGCATACGTTTATTTCATCATGAGAAAAGAAAAATCCAGCGGTTTGCCATTCCTTTTATACATTCCGCCACAAACTCACAATCCTTTAGGGATTGGCTATACTCAAACAGTACAAGTTAAGAAAAAACTCTAGGGACATCTTGAAAAATGAAGCCCCTCTAACTTCTACCATCCTTTGCTCTTGCAAAAACAGTACAAGTGTCCCATATAAATAAATAAAAATGAGGGGAAAAAAAGTGACATTAAAAAAGGGACCATGATATGAAACTGAACTGATTATTGGAATAGGGGATAAAGTAACAGATATTAGCAGACAGACAGAACTGTACTGGATCAGAGAGAAAGCAGGCAGCGATGAGACAGAAATGCTCACAGGTCTACTGCTTATTCTAGAGACCATATTGTACCATATGACTACCTCAAACTGTGTGTGTGTGTGTGTGTGTACACTGCAGAGAGACCATACTGCCCATGCATCTACTGTGTTGCTATGTATATTTCTAGACCCCGTACAACAAGTATGAATGTGTGTGGGGAGTGCCTGCAAGACTTTATTTTGTAACTGTGAATATGCGAGTGTCTGTGTTGCATGTTTGCACTGGTCTAATCCATCATCATATCCACATCGATTGTTGATAAGGACACAATGAATTAGCTCTGCTGCTCCTTGCTGGGGCATGATGTGAAGACACTGGAATACCCTGCTGCTCATCACACGTTCTCACATTCCTCGTTTTTTTTTCTACTCAGCACTTCTGCTCAGGCTTTGATCTCTGGAGTTGAAGGGTACATCACCTCAGAGTTCTCTGATCCCAGGTCCTCTTTTATATATATAAAAAAAAGACAAAACACAGCAAATTATTACTAGCCACCAGAGAAATTAATACATCAGGGACAATTTTACACACACACACATTAAAAGCTGTCATTATTTTGCCGTTGAACTTTTAGAGTGAGGCAGATAGCAGTGTCCTCCTGCTGTGCCAGTATATTTCTTACAACTGTAGTATTCAGTACATAGAGGCTCCAATCAGCAAAACCAAGGCTATATATTTTGCTGATGGTTTCAGTGGGACTTTGTAAAACAATACTAAAGGCAAGTTAAATAATTTACCATTAACAAAAATAAGATCCCATGCAGCTTTACAATTAGGTCATTTAGCAGACGCTTTTATCCAAAGCGACTTACAATTACATGCTACAATTACATGCTGCTATTACATGTAGCACAAAGGGGTTAGGCATCTTGCTCAATGATGCTTACAACCTTCTGGCTAGGAGTCCAACACCTAGACCACTAGACTATCCTGCCGCCACTTTAACCCGTTATTGAATCACGTCTAGTGAAGTAAGTTTGTTTGTTTTTATAGTCCTTACACTTTCTTTCTTCACTACAACATGTACAATATATGAGAAGACAGTCTAAAACCACAGCAAATATTTTGTATATTGGAACCAATTTTACAACCCTTTTAAAACCTGTAACTTCCTGAATTCCAGCACAACATACAGAATCCTGAGATCAGCAAGTACTACATGACGAAGGGTGGCGGCATTCATTTTACCAGGAAGGACACACTTCCAGAGGCCGTAGGTTTTCCCCACCGCCGTCTGCCACAGTCTGAGGGTCCCGTCTTCAGAACCACTGGCGTAGAGCTCCCCATCTGGGCTGAAACGCACGCAGTGAACCGGACCAAAGTGGCCCTTGTAGGACTCTAAAAAGCAAGACATTTACAATTCACAATCATTTAGCAGATGCTTTTATCCAAAGCGACTTACAATTACGTGCTGCCATTACATGGAGCAGATAGGGGTTAGGCACCTTGCTCAAGGATGCTTACAGGTAGGCCAACTCTGGGGATTGAACCCACGACCTTCCGGCTGGGAGTCCACCACCTAGACCACTCGACTATCCTGCCCCCCAAGACGAGACATGATATAGTCCAGGACTTAACATTCACAGTCATGTAAAGACCTATTTTCCCATAAAATAAATTAAATATACATAGATGAGCCAAAACCTTATGACCACCTGGGTGGTCATAATGGGCATGGGCGATCTGCGGCCATGCAGCCCAGTACGTCGATGAGCCTTGGGCGCCTAACACCCTGTAGCCCAGTTTGTGGTTTGTCCTTCTTCGGACCACTGTGGGTAGGTACTCACCGCTGCTGACCAGGAGACCCGATAAGCCATGCCGTTTGGGAGATGCTCTGACCTTGACATGCGCCGTAATCAGCACTATTTGCTTAATCTGTGAGTAGTCATAATGTTTTGGCTCATCGGTGTATATAATAAGAGTAACGTACCATGGGCTTTTTGTATGTCATTCTTTTTGCCTCTTACCCAACTCTTCCATGGTGCTGTAGTCAAATTTGTAGAGCTTAAAGTCATCTCCACCAGCAACAAAAAAGTCCTTTTCTGGGTGTAGTGATGCAGAGTTGATTGAGGCCGGGGCGTCAATCGTCTTAATCAGGTCCAGGCTGGAAGATGGAAGCAAAGCTAGATTAACATTTCCTGGAGACACAATTGTTTCTATAACCGTTGCAAACAGTGAGCAAACCAATTATAAAAGTGAATTTAATAATTGCCCTCCACATTACAGGTGTGACAGAAAATAACCATTATCTACAGAGAACAAAATATAGATATTGGGGAGATGACTTAGTACTTGACTTTGAGCACTGAGGTCCATGTTGTTGCAACCATGATTGTAGCCCCTGTGTTGCCAGTGTTATGGAATTCTGAAGGAACAGTTTTTGTTGGCGCAGGAAAATAGTTTATCCCTCCCATTCAGCGGCAGATATGCCCAACTTTAAATACACACAAAGGCAGACTTTACCTGAGAGCATTGTAAAAAGCGATGGTCCGTCCGTAGGTGATAACCATAATCTCCCCATCAGCCACATATTCCATACTGCTCACTGATGTGTCAAATGTCAAGGTCTTCACAGCCTCTGGGCAATTCCTGTCCCACAGTCTGAACAGACAGGAAAACACACATTCTATGGCATTATTCCCTGTATATTGCTGAAATCAATATATAAGAGTTAAGTGATTTAAATTATTCTGTGCTCAATTTAATTAATAAAACAGTAAAATAAGTTAATGATTTAGACAATGATGGCAAATGTTCATGATACTTTTTTCGAAACCTAAACCGGCATCTATTGTTTACCAAACAATTTTTCATTTCATAAAAACAGAACAAACATACAGTAATTTGATTACTGAAATTATCAAGATGATGATAAAGATTCAAGATTAAATTTTAGATAATTTATTATTCAATTAACCGTTTCACCCCTAGCTTGAAGATGCCAACACTGCTAAATTACTAAAATGTAAATGTAGGTACACACCGTATGGTTTTGTCATCGGCAGCTGAGAGAATTTGCTTGTCATTGTTACACCACAAAGCTTTCTTTATGGCCGATGTGTGACCCGGGATTTCCTGCGGCGCTAAAAGGCAAACAAAAAAGGTAGATCATCAAAAATGTTCTTCACAAACTGAACTTTCATTATGCAAGACCAGACCTTTAGAAGGTACAGTCCTCAATTGCATTCCCCTTGAATTTCAATTTCATTTCAGTTTATTTCAGTCAGCAGGGGGAGTGGAGAGGAATTTGAGACACTCGGCACACAGTTGGGGAAGGGACATGCGCTCAAGAGTTTCAAATCAAAAACAAGAGTAATTATATTCCCTTGACATATTCCTATTCAGTCAGTCACTCACCAGCCTCAGGTTGGCTCAGATCATAGATGCGCAACAACTTGTCATTTCCCCCGGTCAGCAGGCTGTTGCTATCCTGATGGAAATACAGAACGATAAAAAAAGTGCATATCTAATGTACATCCAGACCAACTGTAGACTTTTTAACATCTACTTTCAGCATTTCCATTAATCACTGCAGGAAAATATTATTAATATTATTTTCGTAAAGATACATGCACACTAATGTTCTGTTAATCACACACGTCAGAGAGTCCACAATAATAGTAAAGTAAGTAGTAAAGTAAAGGGCAGGGAACTGGTTGGAAATTTACTCCATAAAAATTTCTTAAAAACATATTTGTGTGCAACATCTAAAACAGTCTTGCTGGGCCAGACTTATTACTTATGTGCCCTGATGACATGTTGTTAACATTATTCTAACAGAATGTGGTTGTTGCAAACGATAACTGGTGTATGCCCTATTCAGCTATTGACAAATGTACTAATCGTAAGTACTAATCGTAAGGTTAAAAGCATCTGTTAAATGCTGTAAATGTAATTAAACCAATTTTATGCATTAAACACACTTCAAATAGAACAGAAGCCAACGTTTCTATAATCTCTATTCAGTTTAAGCCAAATTTTAAACCGCATTTCCCTCAGACATGTACTCGTCACGTCTTGCCCTGTGAGACTAAAAACACGAGACCATTGGTGATAAGCAAATCTCCTCATAGTGCCTTTAAAGCAATACTGAATTTTTGATAAACACTCGATAATGCTGCTTCCTCACCTAAATATAAGTTTACACACTGGTGTTTGGGATCAGATAATACAAAATATAATAAAAAACATTGTTTCTTCTGTTTCGTCTATGAAGCTGATCAATACATTCAGATAAAAAAGGATATACTGTAGATATAGAGTACAAGTATGTTTTCTGAAAACTGATGGCAGTCAATTCAGGGTTGGGGGGGGCGGAATATCCGGCTCTGTTTTTGATTCATCATGTAGTTAATAATAATACATTTATTTTTTATAGCGCTTTTCTAAACACTCAAAGACGCTTTAAATATAATAGTCATTATGAATGCAAGAGTGATTATTTTTGGATGTACGGAAACTTGAGTTTTTATCATTAAAGGTTTAACAAAAGCTTATATCACGACATATCACTAACATTCATACATTTGGAGATTAAAATCTGAAGGTAATGAATGAAAATTTATGGAATTGTGCTGTAATGGGAACTGTAAAGGAATGTAAACTAAATACTATGTAATGCACCTACCTGAGTGAAGCTGACAGACTTGACTATGTGCTTGTGTGCCAGCGTAAGGACCTCATCTCCACTCACTGCATCCCACACCTTGCTGAACGACAGAATGGGGGATCATTAGGCAGTAATTATCAACCCCCAAGGGGTCAGAAGATGCTTTTCAAGGGGTCATTAAATAAAATCTTTACCTTTAATAAAACACATTTCCAATCCTACTGTATTATCCTCCTATTATACTCCTATTATCTTATTTTTAGGGGTCCCTGGTCAAAAAGTTTGAGGACTCCTTAAGGTTATGCACCATCGACACTGACAAAATACTTCTAGGTTGTCGATCTCTTTTAAAAACTGCTAATTTACACACTTATAGTTAGGGCAACATCACATCACCATGGCCCTTCATTATGGGCAGATGAGTCAGGACTAAGTATATTGACTTACGCTGTAAAGTCAGCTGCAGCAGTGGCTGCTTTGGTGGCATCCATGTTCAGAGTGGCTCCCCAGACTGCACCCTTATGACCCAGGAACGTTCCAATCCAGTCCCCTGTGTCTCCCTGGCGCAACATGGGCTTACCATCTACAGAGAATTAACAGTGTGTGCAATACATTTCCAATCATATCCACAATGACGAAACAACTCGAGTTGCCATTTTCATAAGCTATAGTCAGACATCTAAACAAAGAATACGTATTCAATCCACAATTTTCTTGACACTGGATATTACACCCAGAAGAGTTCCTCACCTTTACAGGCACTGATTAGAAAATACCCATAGGGAGTGATTCCACTGAAGGCGAGGTCCACGACGGGTCTGGTGTGACCTGAGCACGTGAGAGGTGTTTGTCTCATTGCCATTCTCTTCAAAACGAGATGGAGTCGAGTAATGCTCAACTTAAATGATCTAACCAGAACCGATCCAGCCAGAAGAAAGCAACGAACCGCTAGCTCGCTAGCTATCCGAGCTAATTGAAGCTAGCTGTCAAAGAAGCTAAGACAACACACTGACTAAAGCTTTTAGACAATAAGAAGACTTATTTCGCGAAAACGTAAGGGCTGGCCTGTGAGATAGCGTGAATCAAGTTAGTAGATCAAATCAAAACAAAGGGTCTCCCTCCCAGCAAAGAAATGCCGTGCTAATAGCTACAACATTGCAACTAACTAGCAACGTGCAGCGGCTATCCGACAACAGCCAAATAAACACCGACAACGCACTTCCGCTATGATGACCGAGCTCTTCTACTGCTCCAGTGCACCTCATTTAAGATGCTGCCACCTAAAGAAAAGTAATAGCAACAGCGGTCTCCGAAAGTATTTTATGGCAGTGACTTTTTGCACCCAATTAATTATTGCTAAATACCATATAGGCTAGACTATATCCACCAGGAAAGGACTTTAACTGTTTACACTCTGGTGAACACAGTAACTCTATCCTATCTTTAGGGTTACCGCATTTAGCAGACGCTTTTTACATGGTGCAGGTAGGGGTTGGGCATCTTGCTCAAGTAAGATGCTTACAGGTAAGGCGACTCGGGGGCTCGAACCCACGACCTTGCGGCTGGGGGTCCAGCACCCAGACCGCTGGACTATCCTGCCCCACCTTTATTACAGTTCCTACATTGTGGCATAAAAAACATTTTCTAACAATTTATAGCCATTTAAAGTTTAAACCCTCCGAGAAAGGTGGTCATATAACCGCCATGAATAAAAGTCAGATAGATACAATAGTCAGATATTAAACGAATCAGATAACTATAAAATATTTTGAACATTACAACCCTGTATAGGCCTACACCCCTTAATTACAGTTTTATTACAGTTTTTCCGAATTGCTAAAACACTAAACCCCATTATATTAACAAAATGTGGCCTAAACCCATTTGTCAGGTAAATCACTCTTTCTGCAAAATTCTAAACACATTCTTATTCATTAACACATTTCGCACTGTGATAACCCTGTGTTGCAAAATGGTAAACACGGGAGGCAAAAGTTAAATAATACCACTACAACCCAGTTGTCATCATTTACACATGGCTCAGAATTGTTCACCAATTGTAGGAGGAGGAAGAGTATATGTAAGAGGTGGTGGACAAGGAGAAAGAGTACGAAGAAGAGGAAGAGCAAGAAAAAGAAAAACAATATCAGATGAAATTCGCGCAACTGTGATAGACCACGTTCTGGTTCATGGAATGACAATGAGGGAAGCAGGACAAAGACGTGACGCAGAATGAATCTCTCATTGACGATGATTTTGCAGTTGCACATTTTTGAGTGTAGGCTCAAACCAGAACTAGGATTTGAGACACCTTGAGAGACAAAACTATTTGAACATGACCAAAATCGTCTTTTTTGTCTTGAACAACTGAATCACTAGTAAATGTGGTGTTTATTATACATTGCCTGAGGGGGAAGACCTAAATGAGTGGATCGTAGTCAAAACTGTGGATTTCTTCAACCAGATCCAAATGCTGTATGGCACCATCAGACTGATTTATTGGCTTTTAAGTGCAAAGTCTCACCGCAAGAGGGCGCAATGCGCCGTTCTTTCGTTGTTTTCCATCCTGATATTTTATGAAGGGGATAGCCTACTAAAGATGAACAAATACCATTCACAGAGCCCACACTTCTGTGCTCTTCGACGTCACCCACCAAAGGATAAGAGACAGTAGTGTTTGCACCTTTCTTCATGGTTATAGAAAGAGATGGCGTCCCGGTGAATAAGCAGAATGAGCTGCAAGTGGAAATGATGCAGGACGCTTAGCCATGGATGACATGCTTATTTGGCCAAAGAATCAAAGACCTTCTCTGGTAAAGATGACAACACATTAGAAGATTATAGTATATGCATTTTTAAAATTTTGTCCGATTCCTCAGAGTAGAGAACAAGGAGGAGCGGTGGATTTGTTGTCTACCTCAGCGAATTCTCTGCCCGGAAGCTCACTGCTCATCCGACGCAGGGAGGGAAGCGAAGGTGAGCCTAAGTGTAGGGAGGGATAGGGTGGCACGGGAGCGATGGCTGCGGGAGGAGGATGTGGGGACACGGTGGAACAGTGCCGCGCCGAGGTGGAGCGGCTTACCCGGGAGCTAGCAGAGGCGAACCGGGAGAAAATCCGGGCTGCTGAATGCGGGCTAGTGATTCTCGAGGAGAACCAGACTTTGAAGCAGCAATGTGCGGACCTGGAGGCCGAGCAGGAGGCGCTCAGACAGGAGTTGGAGCAACTACAAGAGGTGAGATTATGTGGCACGGGTCCATGATGTTGGAGTTGGGCACGGCCAACGTCCATAGTTGGCGCCGGTGAATTTGCCTGCTTTCTGATGTTTGAGCACATAAAAAGAGACATAGGTAATAGGTAGTGAAAAGGGTTGTCTTGAAAAAGATGGGACAAATTGCCAAGGAAAGAAACTATTTGCGTGTTTTTGAGTGCGCGCGTCTGGAGAAAGGGATAGGCTTTATTGTCTATCTCACCAGCAGGGAGGGGCCCCATGGTAACCTGATGCTCTGCGCAAATCACAGGACTGTCATTGGGAATGTTCTGCATTTAAAAATAATTATAATTAACTACTGTATTGTCCCTTGGCGAGGGCTTACGGTGTGTAACTAGTTGCAGGTCAATTTTGGTCGTCAAATATTAATGTAAAATATGTTGTGTTAGCTATACACTGATGTTTACATCATGTGACCTTTAGGCTACTGGTGATAATTTATTGCTATTCATCCACCTATCAACTGAGAATGGGTTGGTGCTGAATGTTAAATTAATTTGTATGTGTATTCTAAATTTCCACTGGACATATTCCTTTTTGTGCAGTGTGCAGATTTCTATTTTATTTTGTAAGTTTTGTTTTTCATCCCTGCACCTGAAAGACAGTGAGCACTTTTTAACTGCAAGTAAACTGTCTATCCTTTCACATTAAACTATGGGCCATGAAAAAGAAATTGGTAAAAATAAATTTAGATGTTAACTACTAACATCTTTTAGCCTTTATTAACTCACAACCAATTCTTAAGGAAATTGATCCTGTGGTCTTCATAGATAAACACAAAGTGACACACAACTATATTAAACATTTATCGTCTGCTGGGAAGATGACACTCTAAATTTGCTTACCATCCTTTGCAGTGATAACTTTTTCATATATAATGTAACAGCAGAATAGTTGGGGAGTATTTTGGACCAATATTCCTATCGGAATTCTTTTATTTACGTTCAATGATATTTTAGTGACATCTTGCATGAATGACTTGCCGTGCAAACTTTGAGTAATCACCTATCTTCTGTGTATTTTGCTTATGTACTGGAATGTTAGCAGGTTTGAGGCATTAACAATTGGGTCATTTAGGTGCTTACAGGAAGTCCCATGCTGGGGCTCAAATCCATCACCTTTCATCTGGGAGTCGAACAGACCGCTAGACTATCCTGCCCCCTTTTGAGAATACTGCTCGATTTTGGGCCTGTAATTGTTTTGGTTTTGGTTTGAATACATTTCCACACTTTTGAGATTTGTGGGGTGCTCCATTGCAATTGACAGATCCTTGGATATCCTATCCTGTCACCACTGTGAGTACAGAGCACTCTTGCTGTGATCTTTACAGTTGTTTGAACGAGACTATAGTGATGGTAGTCAATTCCCTCCATTTGTGCACTGTCTGCAGATGAATGGAGGCCAAGTCTATGAAAATGCATTTGTAGTCTTGTTCAGCTTCATAAGCCTTCACAACTCTTCCTCTGTGATCCTCTGGAATCGTTGGGTAATTTTTCACTTTCACAAATCTCTGAAGAGCAGCCTCTGTTGGTAGCTTAACCTAGTGTGTCTTCTTTAAAGGTCCAATAAGCAGTTTCCCCCAAAATAACAATAAGTAGTTGTGTCCGACTGAAAAGCAGACTCTAACACAAAAGTCTTTTTAGTAGGTTTTAATGAAGAAACAGGCAGACAGGCAAAGGACTAGGCAGAGGCAAAAATAATAAGACAGGACGAGGTAAAAATCTGAGATGTCATGCAGAGGTACAAAAACGTGAGGCAATAGAGTAATCCAAAAACACAGGCAGGGTCGGTAACAAGGCAGTAGGCCTACAACAGATGGCAGGCAAAGTACAGACAAAGGGCTAGGTGTATACATGGTCAAAAAAATGTAAGGCAAAAATCATAAACAGATCAGTCAGACACAAAGAGCATGAAACTAATGACTGGAGCACTTGCAAAAATACACCAGACAATCTGGCAAAGGGTTGAGGGAGAATGAGGTCTTAATTGCGATGTGATTGTCTGTAGGTGGGGACGAGGTGTGGCTTATCAACAGGTGCTCATGTGTTGGTGAAAACTCTTGGCTGTTAGGATCCGTGGGCGGCAGTGTGCTTTCTCTCTCCCTCTCTCTCTTCCCTACCCCGTTCTGCCAGCAGGTGATTGCGGGAGTGGAGTCAGCTGTGCGGGAGACCGACCAGCAGCTACATATGGCCTTGGTCTGCCTTCACTCGTCGCCGGAGCGTCAGCTTTGCACCGCTCAGCTTGTGCAGCACAGCTTGTTCAGCTTATCGTTAGCTACTCACCGCTCATCAAGTAAGCTGTTTGGTCGCGTACCCTGCAGGCTCCACTCCTGGATCCCGCTGGCAAGCTGAACTTCCCTACCCACACCACAGATTACCTGGGACTGGCCCGTGGACACCAATTGCCTTGTGTAGGCTTACGTAAATAAACCTTGTGAAACTGTATCTTTGCCTCCGCTTCTTCGCTTGCGTTTGGATTCCACTGCAAATCGCAACAGAACGCTCCGGCCATTCTGAACCCAGCGAACGTTGATACGGATGCGTACTCTCTCTCTGCGGCCTGGGCACACTCCTCTCCATCTGCCGGGTCCCACATCTCTCGTACACCTAGTTTAAGTGTAGATTGCACTAGGTGTCTAGGTGGTTTACTTTTGTTAAAATTCCTTGCCCAGTGAACCCATTAGCCATTAGCCAGCCACTTGAATCTAGTTTCATTTGGCTTAGCTTTGAAACTAGTTTGATTACAAGCAAGGTGGAGCCTAAGAGGCTGCCCAGTATTTAGCAGGAAAAGTAGCCAATTGGTGTTAGTACATTCGGTCTGCCGGTTGAAGCTGTTTGTCCTCTAGAGCTTGTGAGTAGTATTTAATATTTTGTAGGAAATAAGTAGATTGCACTGTTGTCTAGGTTGTTTACTTATGAATTTGTTAAAATTCCTTGCCCAGTGAAGCAATTAGCCAATAGCCAGCAATTGAAATCTAGTTTCATTTGGCTTAACTTTGAAACTAGTTTGATTAGAAGCAAGGTGGAGCCTAAGAGGCTGTCCAGTATAGTGCGATTTAGCTAGCTGCTAACTGTATAGCGCCAGCTGTAGCCGCCAGAGTCGAAGACAATGGACGCACAAAGACAAAGGGAGTCTTCCTACGGGAGTGATCTGCACTTCCTCGCCTTGACAGAAACCTGGATCACACCGACCAACACAGCGACATTAGCGGCTCTTTCTTCAGCGTACTCCTTCTCCCACACACCCAGGTCATCCGGCCGGGGGGGTGAGAGAGGACTGCTGATCTCCCAAGTGGACCTATAGCGTTATCACTCTTTCCCACCTGGCCATATCCTCTTTTGAATTCCACGCTATCTCCGTCACCCATCCTGTTAAACTCACAATTGTCGTCATTTACCGCCCCCCGGGCCAACTTGGAGACTTCTTAGATGAGATGGATGTCCTCTTAAGCTTCTTCCCTGAAGATGGAACACCGATCACGCTCCGTGGTGACTTCAACATCCCTCCAGAGAAGCTGCACTCATCAGACTTTTCTAAATGTCTTTTCTTCATTTGACCTCACACTCTCGCCTTCTCCTCCAACACACAAGGCAGGAAACATTCTGGATCTTGTCTTCACCAGATCCTGCTTGGCCTCTAAACTATAACTTACTCCCCTCCCGGTGTCCGATCATCACTTTGTCTCCTTCTCTCTCCCCCTAAATCCTCTCTTGGACCCTGCTACTTCAAACTGCATCACCTCTCGTCGTAACCTAAAATCTCTCTCTCCCTCATCCTTCTCTTCTGCAGTACTCTCCCTGCTACCGTCGAGTGAACAATTCTCTCTCCTATCCCCAGACCAGGCTACTTCCATGCTCGTATCCTCTCTAACATCTTGACACCCGCTGTCCACTTACTACCAGAACAGTGCGATATTCTACCCCCACTCCGTGGCTATCGGAACCTCTATGCGCTTGAAGAACGAAGCTCAGAGCGGCTGATAGGAAATGGAGAAAATCTGACCGGCACTTGGATCTCACCACCTACCAACACCTCCTCTCTGAATTTACCACCTCAGTTTCTGTAGCCAAAGCCACCTTCTATCAACATAAAATCCACACCACTGCAGGAAACTGTTTTCTGTATTTTTCTCCCTACTCACACCGCCTGTCGATAATTTAAACACTTTCTCTGCCCTCTCCACAGAATAACTATGTTGTCAGTGGTGTACAAAGACCTTATATAAGAAACATAACATAATATTGTTATGTATATATTATGTAAATATATTTATTACAAGTGGAATTTTGGACTAATTGAGGACCACAGCTATTATTTAGCACAAGAGTGGATGGTGGGGTAATCTGCTTCGAAAAAGCGAAAGCATGATGAAGCCAGAAAAAAAACGGAAGAGACGTAGGCAGAAATCACGTGTAAACATCGGTGTGGCTTTTCCCAGATAGAAGGCTCTAATGAAGGATACGTTTTTTCAAAGTGATGCCAAAGTTGCCTGTTTTCTGCTGGAGGGGTAAGGTATTGCAACTTTAGCAATGCAAATTAAAACAGTTGTTTGATAATGTTAGCATTAGCTTGAAGTTAGGTTAACTTCAAGCTAACCCTTCCCTTGTCAGTGGTATACAATATGTAGTTGGATGTTTCATGTAAACTAGTTATTTTCCCTCGCTGTGTTATATCTTTGCTATGTGGGGAGAAATCATAGACTGTATAAATAACGGGAGAAATGTGCCGTTTATGTTCGGGAGACAATCAGCTGATTCGTTCGTGCTATTGACCGTAAAACCGTAACGTTAGCATACAGCATAACAGCTGTATGCTAACTTACTACCCTGTTAGAAAAAATATGTAGATGGTTGTTTCATCTAAACTAGTTATTTTCCCTCGCTGTGTTATGGCTTTGCTATGTGGGAGAAATTATAGACTGTATAAATAAAAGGGAGAAATGTGCCGTTTATGTTCGAGAGGCGATCAGCTGATTCGTTCGTACTATTGACCGTAACGTTAGCATACAGCATAACAGCTCATATCAGCCAGCTAAACTTTTACTACCCTGTTAGAAAAAACATAGACGACGACATCTTGTATCCTACGTCGGCCACCATAGCTTCTCCTTCGTGTTTGCAAAGGGAGGGGTAGGCCGTGA
>JAODLI010042096.1:0-17707 GCA_027575585.1 Percopsis omiscomaycus
TGCCCCGTATGATAACCCCAACTACAGACCAGTCTACCCCATCATAGAGAATGGGTAAGTGCACCCACTGGTGTCATTATGAATTTCACAAGGTATGGTTGTCTTTTGACACACAAAAAGTGACCATATATTTGGTCTGGACATTTCTATATAAATTTTTTTGTTTTGACTAGTTGTGCAGTGGACCCAACTCTTGAAATCTATCCACAAAACAACCTGAAAGAGTTCAGGTTTGGATTGGAGGCCTTCAAATTTATTGGATTGCATGACCAGGTAAAAGTCATTTATTAAAGGGCCATATACAGTATAAATGTGTAATAGGCCTAATTTGTTTTTCTTCTTATGGCACCTCTTACTTAATAAACATACATTTTTGTGTAATTGCTTACTGGCCAAATGTGTACTAAGCCTTTTATTGTTACATATTTAAACTTCCTGTCTTCAGGTGTACATCAGCTGTTCAGTCATCCTGTGTGAAGCTGGGAATCCCAACACCAGGTGCGCTCGGGGATGCATCAATTCCACCGCCGCTGGCCTGTATCGTGGCAAAAGAGAGGCTGCTATCCAAACCGGAGTGCACTTTGTTTCCCAGGGTCCACTTCGCTTGAGAAGGCCAGCTGAGAGCACTGGTAACCCTGAAACTCTCCTCAGCTTGATAATTATTAAAAAGGAGGCTAAAGGTGTTAATGACTTCAGCTTTAAATTGTTTACTTTTTTCCAGAGATGTACCTGAATATGAACATGGTTTTCATCGCTGGATGTCTTCTAGTGGTTGTGGCCATGATCTGTGGAGTGATCATCTACAAATCCAGGGGGTCAATGGTTAAATATCAGCTCTTGCCATCGACTGACAAGGAAGGAGTGCTTAGTCACAATATCTGAATTTGCATTGATAATGTTTGGGTGTGTTTTTTTTTTTAAATTGGTTGTTATTCTAGTCTTTGAAGAAATCAATACAGATTTGTAATGTTACATCTATAATGAAAATCTAGTCTGATAAATACACTGATCCATATTAAAGGTACAATAATCGTCAATAATCTAATGTTTGTTACAAGGCACTTCTGAAAATAATTAATAAAATACATTTGTATTTAAGCATTAAAATCTGTGTCCTTGTCTTTGGCTCCAACACTGCTAATGATGCAATATAGAAGATGGTATGTTCAGAGGGACATTATATTATCTTGAGGGCAATGAATATGCTAAAATCATTGTTATTCAAATTACATCTTATTTCTAATTAGGATTAAGCATGATAAATATGTAGAACAAAGTAGGCTACATAAAAAATACATACAAATGAATTCACAGTATATTATTCAAAGCAACTTATTGTAGACTTGCGTGTAATGACTGTCGTGGGGGAGCAAGTGAGAGCAGGCGCGAGCCAGAGGAACACACACACGAACGTGCAGAGAGAAAAAGGTGCCTTTTACTCGGAAAAGGTGCAACGAAAAGCATGTTCCAATGCACACTACACTTATGCTGAGAAGCCTATTACTAAAATTAATATTCAAACATTGTGACTCTTTGAAAATACTTTATATTAGCTAAATTGATTAATGAATGAGAAACGCTCTTCTATTGGTGGAGGACTCAGGTTCCTCTGGACCAGGTATGAGAAGTGCTTAAGTCAAGTGGAACGCGTAAATGAAGAAACACACAGATTTGGGGCTTGCTCCGCCTGAAATGTGTAACTGTCTTCATGGCGCGCAAACCACAGACTTAAGTCAAGGGGAGAATACGCGTAGGCTGAAAAGTGCTTAGCTGCGCGCTTTTTTTGACTTATGTTTATGGGAGAATATGCCCCTACTTGAATTCAGTGCTAATACATTTTAATTCAGCATAGCTACCCACAACCCAAATAGGTCACTCCATATGGGAAGTGCATTAACACACCTAGTATGGTTTGGTGGGAAGTATAGTCTAGTGGTCTCTGTTGGACTCCCAGCCAGAAGGTCATGGGTTCAAGCTCCAGGTAAGCATCCCTGGGCAAGATGCCTAACCCCTATGAGCTCCATGTTATATCAGCTTGTAATTGTAAGTCGCTTTGGATAAAAGCATCTGCTAAATGACCTAATTGTAATATATAATATAGTCGACCAATTGTAGGTGAGGGTCCATTGGGCGTGTGAGGATTTTTTTTGCATAAGTCAGCTTTTGCGAGGGTGGTGCATATGGTGCAAAAAGCCCAATACGGTGCTAGCACAGCAGTCACCACTGGTTCACCCAAAAGTCCTAAAAGTCGAAACCTTGTTTTCCACATAAATATACGCAACAACATTTAAGATTTATTTTCTCCTAAAAGGCATGCTCATCTAAAAAATTAAATGTTGACTGAATTTTTTATGTCACAATTAAAGAAAGAGTGCTACCTTGTGGATGTAGCAAACCCCTAATACTTTATAACAAGCAATTATGGCCACTTGATGAGGAGTCTTATCATTCAGTCTAATCAAGGAAATATGCTTCAAAATGTACAAGTCAGTGTGTTTCAAAATATAGATTTTTGTTTGCACACTTTATGACTTACAGTATGCCTAAAATGATCAAAAACAATTTCACTACCAAAACATGGTTCGGTTTTTGACAATTTTAGCCAATTTTAGCAGAAGATGAAACATAAACACATGTCTTTCAATGATCTATAGAGAATTTATGATGACAATTATGTTTATTATTGATAAGAAGAAGGAATTACGTACAAATAATCATTAATTGCTAACTGCAAAGTGATTATTATATGTATTGATAAAAAGAAAGAATTACGTACAATCGTACATTAGTACGTAAACCTATTTGAAAGTCATACAGCACTATAAGCCTTTTCAGCTACCATTATAATATTTGATGATTAAAATACACTTTATATATTTCAACAAAATGTTCAGAAAATTCCTATAAAATGTTCAGAAAATTCTTATAAAATTTTCGGAAAATTCTTATTCTTATTAAGCCACTATTTAGATATAGAGCCTTCCCATCACCAGAAATCTCAAAAGTCAGAAGTTGGCAGAGTTTGATAATTGCCATTTGGCTTCCGTCTTCTGTAAACCACTGCTCCACACACAAGAAGACAGCCAACTATGAACACGAGGTTCAAGGCTAGACTGAAGCTTGGGCCAGAACCTATAAAAGACACCAAATCAAAATACAGGTAATACAGTTTAAGGTTCTAACATCAAACCAACGGAAAAACTCAACTAGTAGGTTGGGAATTGGTCATTAAACTACAAAGACTGGTTCAGAGCACCATACCAATGTAAAGCATTTTACCTTGGACGTCAGACGTGCTAATCAGGTGCAATGGCCCCTGGGAAATGACATGCGTTGAACTCTGGGCAGTGGCTTCTCTTTTTGCACGTATGTTGTTGCTGATGCAACCCTGACTGCACCTGGTACCAGGAATGCCAACCTCACACAGAATAACTGTGCAGGTGATATAGACCTGTGGACACAATGGCCATATTTTATTCCCCTGATGGAGAACATGCGTTTCCATTAAACTGAATTACAAAATATTGTTTTGCTCCGCTTTACCTCCTGATGAGCCCCAATGAATTCAAAGGCCTCCATTCCAAATCTGAACTGAGACTTGGAACCATTGTAAATTTGCACAGTTGGGTCTTTCACACACCTGTTTATAAAATAATGTTAAAAAAATTTCATTATAAAATATAAAATATTTTAATCATGCAATACTTGCCACATAAAGCCATCTTTGACAGAATATACAGTACAATACCCACTAGAGCAGTGGTTATTTACATAAGGGTTGATGCCTATTGGTCTAAAATGGCTGAACACTACTGCCTTAGAGAATTTATATGATGTATTAGGAGAAACTTTGTAAACATACCCTTTTTCAATGATAGTGTATGCAACACGGGAGTTTGGATTGTCATAGGGGGCTGCTTTGCAGGACTCCACAAAGAGCTCTGTGTTGGGGATGGAAGTAGTTGCCTCAATCTGCATGAAGATCATTTGTTTCAGGTACACCTGGACTGGGTATGTGCTGGCCTGAATATGTTGTCTGAAACGTTCACTCTCAAAGAATTCAAACTGAAACGTGAAAGCACCAAAGCCTTTCTCTGTAAAGGTGTATGGGTTTTTGTGACTGAATCCCAAGGTCAAGTTGGCCCGTTTAGGATAGGAACATGAAAATGCAATCTCAACGTCATTTTGCCTGGAAATAACATTGGTCACGTCAGCAGATGTGATCTCATTTTTGAAGATAAGGCTTTCTTCATCCTCCTAGAAATAAAAAAATTTGAAAGCAAGTTAGAATGATTTGTGGGACGGTACCAATTCTGTGCATTCTGCTGTAAAGCCTTTGGCTCGTTCTAGCGACAACCAAACTACTATTTGTTTGATTTATGAATTGATTGAAATTTGGAAATATACATATGATATACAGTTAAACAAACATATAACAATGTAATAAGGTAACTTAAAATTAAACTATAAGAAATATTCAGAAATACAATTATCTGGTTTCTAGGACAAAATATTTATTTAATAAACTTACCAGTATAGACATTACTTTTCCAATGCTGAGATAGCGATAAAAGAAAAGAAAAACATAGTCTGGTGTACTGTACCTCAAGTGTGGTCCCACAGGTGTTGAGGGACATGACAGCAACCAGGTGGGTGCTGTTGGAGAGTGTGTTCAAGCTGCAGGAGGGGTCGTTCAGGTGCAAAGCGGCCTCATTGCGTCTGATGAGGTAAGACTTCTCCACTTCCACTCTCATTGTAGTGTCATTGCAGTGAACAACAGCCTCTGAATAGTGTGAGATATTATTCTCTTTTGGTAATGCCTGATGTGCACTTAAACCAGCTTTATGTTATATATATTAGCTTCATGTTGACAATATTAATAATTATTGTCCAATCAATCTTTATATTACCATAAACTTATAAATAAACCATAGAAAAAAACGAAATTACATAAATGTAAACAACTAACCATAGTGTGCAACATCAACAATCACACATCGCAGTTCTGAATGATAGATTTGATACCATCTGGAACAAGCACATTAAAGTTAAATATTTCATTTATTTGTTTAGTGCACTAAACTGTTTGAAAAGTTGTATTTTTTTTTATAGATTTTGTAATTTAGTATAAAAAATGTTATATTCAAACTCACCCATCTCTTGCTTGAAAGACAAAACATATGGGAAAATGGTCATCCAGTTCATTTTCTGACGGTGTCCATTTTATTGTATATTGTCCAGTGGATGTCTGCTGCTTTGAAATACCCGCTGGTCCGCTAACGAAGAGCTCCATGATTCTACAAGAAATAAAAATGTCAAAAGAAATTAGTTGAATTATGAAGAATAAAAACTACATCTTGAATGATATACTGGAAAATTACTTTTTAATACACAAAGAATAACAATATAATTTATGGCAAATTCCTACGTGGTGTATTGTGCTGTACCCCTGACACTTATCTCAAGTGTCTTGTTGACAAAGGCAGGAAGATTTACTCCGTTACGTGGCGTAGGAGACAGGAAACTAGGAAAATAATCCCCATCAAGACAAGATGGGGCATAGTGCCCGTCAACTGAAAATAAAAAGAATAAATGAGAAATTTCTAAATGAATAGTAAAATCTTACTGTAAAAATAATAAAAAAAAATGCTTTTTTGTTGTCTAACCATGAATAGAGAACTGCAGGGGAAGCTGGCTTAAAGCAGCAACTGTGGTTGTCATCGATGCTTCTGTGGTTGTTGTTAGTTCTGCTGTGGTTGTCTGTGCTGCTGTGGTTGCTTCTGTGGTTGTCCTGGGTGCATCTGTGGTTGTCCTGGGTGCATCTGTGGTAGTCCTGGGTGCATCTGTGGTAGTCCTGGGTGCATCTGTGGTGGTTGTGGGTGCTGCTGTGGTAGTCGTGGGTGCTTCTGTGGTGGTTGTGGGTGCATCTGTGGTGGTTGTGGGTGCTTCTGTGGTGGTTGTGGGTGCTTCTGTGGTGGTTGTGGGTGCTTCTGTGGTGGTTGTGGGTCCTTCTGTGGTAGTCGTGGGTGCTTCTGTGGTGGTTGTGGGTGCTTCTGTGGTAGTCGTGGGTGCTTCTGTGGTGGTTGTGGGTGCTTCTGTGGTGGTTGTGGGTGCTTCTGTGGTGGTTGTGGGTGCTTCTGTTGTGGTTGTGGGTGCTTCTGTGGTGGTTGTGGGTGCTTCTGTGGTTGTCGGGGGTTCTGTGGTTGTGGTTGCAAATGCATTTGTTGTTGGTGCCTCTGTGTCTGTGGTTGCGTATGTGGTTGTCATTATCTCACGTTTACTCCTCCTTACCAAGAGGGGACTCTTGAAGTTGTAAGTTCCATCAGAATAGGACAAAACAATGTGTTTTGTGGCAAAGTCCTCCACCACAAGCTCAAATGCATGAAGTCCATATGTACCACCGAAGCTATATGACAGAGAGCAGGAATTCTGATAAAATGAAAGAAAAACATTTTATGTTGGCATAAAAATCAGTTGCTTTTTAGTTGATGTGCATCTTATTGTAAATTAAATGTAAGTGTGATGAAATTTTTTTTTCACAATTTGTACTGATTGGTTTAACACGAGAACCGCGATTTGCCACGACATTCAGTTATTAAATCTGTGTATATAAAAAAACCTATTAATTTTCTCTGGTATGTGTGAGGTTCCATTTCCATGTATGTGACAATGAAGCATACAATCAAAACCAATTTCGCATTGATAATAATACTCAAATGTTTTCAATGCAACGCCGATAGCAGATAAATTGTTGAGAGTAGTACAGCATTGACCAAACCAGATGCAAGCGGACAAATTCAAGTCAAGTTTATTTATATAGCCCATAATCACATCACAGTCTCAAAGGGCGGCACCAGCCCATATCCTCCCATCGGGCAAAGAGAAACTTCTTGGGAAGGAACCATAGAGGAAGGAATCCAACCCTTCCACGATCGTTAGGATGCAATAGGTGACAATGTCAAATATCACTTATGTATACAGAATAAATTGTATGACTCAAAATGTATAACAGCCAGTCCACTGTGCTGATGAATGCCAAATTAGGATGTGAGCCCAAAGCATGAAGCATGTCAAGAAAGCTTTGGAAATGCTACAGAAGTTGGACTGGAACAGGTGTGGTGTGGGTTCAGACATCGAAGTTGTGACCCAACAACCGACAAAGTGGAAAGCACTGCGCTGACATGTCAGCTAGCACAAAATGTGCTTAGAGAGAGCGGGCCCTACGCAGCATAGAAAAGCAAGGATAGCCAGCCTTTGTGGACAGCTTTCATTCCATGGTGGACATGGACATGTTGACAGACATCATAGTCTATATTATACGTGACAACCACATGAAGGCAGCTGTGGCCTCCATCAAGACAGTGGGAGCGTGTCACAGCCTCTCTCGTATTCTGTGCACTCAGGGCCACGCAGTGCCAGGTCAGCAAGTGTGCCCGTAAAAAACATTGGCGAACTGCATGGTTGTCAGAAATCAGAAAATGAATAAAGTCCAAAAGGTAGCTTCATGTAATGGTCAGCAACAGGTAATCCAAAACAAGGCAAACAGAACAGGCAGTTGATAGGCAAGGCAACATCAAGAAACCGGCAGGGTTAAACTCTATATAAAAAAAAAAAAAATGGCATAAAGATTACAAACTTCTCTTGTTCGGTTGCAAAAACACACAAGATGGAGCAGCACTGGCAAAGGGGAGAACGGAGACAAAATACACTAGCGCTGACTGGAACATGGAAAACAGGTGAGGCAGATCATTGGTAAAGGGGAGGGGCCATGGACCGGGAGAGGGAAGCAGATTATAAAAGGGAAATGGGGCGGAACTAGGGAAGGGTCAGGCAGAACACTATAAAACCATAGACACTAGAAGAAGGCTGAACTGTGACAATAGCTGGGTTTACATGCACTTTTTTGTCATTCCGATGGAAGATTTCGGGTAAACGGAACAACTGTGTGACATGCGTGCATTATGTTATATATTATTTTTTTGCATCTACTTCTTTTGTTAAGATTTTATACAATAAAAAAAATAAAATGATGTAAATGTAATAAAATCATTGAACAGAATGTGCTGTGGTTTAATTTTAAAGTTGTATCTAAAGCCAGTTCCACACATGCCACAGAGTGTCTTTCGGAGCAAAGAAATGCTCTCTGTTGTGAAAGACCGTTAGGACATTGTCACGATCTGTGCGCACAGGCCCATGTACGCTCCGTGCCTCCTTTCCCCGCAACGCACCTGTGGAGGATTAGCCCCACAGGTGCAGGACATTATAAATTAGTTGGTGACTATTTAAGTTTTGCCGTTGGTCATTGTTTTGGCGTTATGCCCTGTACGTTTTTGTTTTGTCATTAAACCTGCTTGACGATTACTCCACAGCATCCTTAAAATGTCTTAGTTTTTGTTAAACCATTGACACATTAGCTTTATTTTGTCAATATTATCCCCCAACTGGTGTTTGCCTTAAATTAGCCCCTGAATCGTGTTATGTGCCGGACCGGCACATTACTATTTTGGTTGCTAAGTTTGCTGTATGGGTGACGTCTCGGAGGGTTTGTCCATTTATAAACAGTCTATGATATTATCCCATAGGCAATATATAGGACATATTTGGTATATTATAGTGGTATAGATTTGTACCTAAGGTATGTACTATTCTGTTCATAGTTTTAATGGAGTAGAACCTCACATAATGTATGTTTAAAAAAATAATAATATTGAAAACCATCACTTAATTACTAAAGAAATCGACATTTTCTACAATTTCTTTGCAATCAGTAGTCCCTAGTAAATTACATATCATTGATATTTTAAATTCGTGCTTAAGCAAGCTCAGATATAGATAGATAGATATAAAATAAAAATTGCAGTTATGGACTATGGTGGTTTAGTATTACAAGTTGTAATATGCAAATCAAAGGAACTTACCTGGTCTAAAGAAAACCCGCTTGGCTGGTAGCACAAGCTACACTCGGATGCATTGGAAGCTGCATACCTGCACTGTACACGATCACCATCAGGGTCAAACACCGCCAGATTGAATGTCCTTGGACAGTTCCTATTTACTCTGCAAAATGGGAATCGCATGAATCACAGGCAAGCAATGTACATCTGAAAATATGGCTTGAGACAGACAAATTCTAACTCTAACCCAACACCACCTGTTTTATTATTTATATCCTCCATATTAGCAATGTAAACCATTGTCAAAAGTTTAACAGGGTAAAAGAAAGGAATTTATTTATTATTACTTACAAGCCAAAACCAAATTATAAAAATGATATAAAGTGATTACCGCATAAAAGGTAGTATGCCTGTGATAGGAGATCTGTTGGCTTCACCAGTATCAGATCTGGTTCCCAGGTCCACGTGTGTTTTCATTAGCCATTTATAATTATAATAATAATAATTATTATTATTATAGCTTGCAGTGTTCCACATCCAGTATCCTTGACCCCAGTAGTTTAACTGAGTGGGATATCTGTTGTGAAAGAAATGTTAGAATACCTGTGCCTTAACTAGAACTATGTTCAACACTAGATCTAGAGTTGAACTTCAGCAGCATTTGTGGCTTGCTTCAGTATTTTTACCCTCTTAAAAATATTAATTTCTCACCTAAACTCAAAGGGTTTGTTGCTATTAACCCTTTGTCTCACGACCACTTCATTTTGACACCAGTAATAGTTCCAGTAATCACTGGCAATCTGTACGGCGGAACTTGAGATCTGAGTCCCACAATTCCCACTGGAACAAGAGAAGTTGTTCACGTTGCAGTAATACGTTGTTTGTTTGCTGCGAAGCTCCACCTGGAAAGCAATCAATGAAACGATGACTTGCATGTACATGCAATATGCAGAATAAATTGTTTATTTACGTTTAATTATTTATTAATTACAGAGCCCCCCTAGGCTCTTGGTAGATATTGACGGATTAATAAACTGCACGCACAGATTAATAATGCAATTACACAAGGAAGATCCTGCTTTTCACTTTTGTGTTGTCAGGGAGTTTTAATGTTGTCTCAGAAGTTATGTGTATTTTTGAAGCTATTCCATTTTCAAACAATTGTGAAAACATATTTTACCAGTTGGAATTTATTTTTTGGACATATATTGTTGTATTGTCATAAAGAAGTTTTTAGTTACCTCATATGTCCCATCCAAATTTCGTCCTTTTGGGGTGAAGGTCACTGATCCTCCATAATACGCATAATAATATGCAGATCCACCCGACACCAGAAACAGGTGAAGGAGCAGCGAGAGAACAGAGAACATCCTTGTTTCCTTGTAGCACTCACTATATCTAGTGAAAGGCTTTTATACCATATATTACACAACATTAATCACATGGACAAAATCCTGTAAATGAACAAAAGAATGATCTGGTTTTTCTTCATTCTTCTGTTGTTGACATTTAGCTGACAAGTTCATATTGAACAAAAGACATTTTTGTTATGTTTGTCATCCTACAGGGTTACCTTCACATCTATGTTTTCTCTGTTCAGAGCCAGGCAGGTGGAAATCGTTTTTTTGTCTCACGATAACTGAGGACCCAAGCACAGACAAACACGGAGACAAAGGGGTGCCATAACAGTAACAAAAGGTGTCACAACAAGGAACATTTATGTCTGGCAAAGACCAGCTACAGCCCAGCGCCAGCCAGACGCGGTCCCGATGGAGCTCGGCATTGCCCCGCTGTCCGCTGAGGAACATGAACACCAGAGTCGCCTGGGCCTTTTTTTGCGGCCGGTCTGGGACACTAAGGCTCAGTGCCAGCGGCGGAGAGAGGCACGGGAGGAGAGTGAGTGTTGGTACACATACTGACACGCCTAGCACACTGTCTTAGCCATGCACTGTCCGTCTGTTCCATCGACCGGTGGTGGTCTCAGGTGCTTTCTCCTCTCGTGTCCCCCCAGCCTTGATCAACTCCAGGGCAGCGGGGAGTTTCACTGAGATCTGGGGGAATAGTTTTTGCAAATCAGAGCCTCCCGATGCAGCATGCAATGGGTTACTAATATGGTGGTATTTCTCTGTTTAGCTTTCAAAGCTAAGTTACGAAGCGTTTGGCCCGACCTGTCATGGAGGCAGCGCTGTCAGTGCAAAGACCCATGCACATACAGTATCCCAACTAAGATCACTGAAGTACTCTTCTGTGACCCTGAATATCTCGTCACCCGTAGCATGGTTCTCCAGCACTTTACAAAATAAGAAGTTATCTGCAATGCTATCTTCATCCATATACCTCACGTTGGCAATCAGCTGCAAAGGCCACTAGCATCAATTGAGGAGTCTATTTGGAGCACAAATTTCCCTCTCAGCTGAAGTTTCTCACTGAGGACAGAATCCATGTCATCCGACATATCATCAATGCACTGTTTGATGGTGCTGTGAGAGGGAGGAATTGTGTCTATTTCCTTGACAGCATCTGGCCCTATAATTACTTCCACCATGTTTTTGCAAACTGGCAATATGGGCGATTCCGCGATTGTGTATGGCTTTTTGGCTTTGGAAGCTAACTCGGAAACTAAAAAACTAGCCTTTTCTACTTTGTCAGACACATGCACAGTAGAAATCATGTGTTCACTCTCATTTTCATTTTGTGACTTCTTCTCAAAAATTATTCAGTGTCTTTGTTTTTATATCCTTTGTTTTCAAACCTGTTTTCACATGGCTTAAATTGGTTGTGGCTTTAATAGAATGATAGTGAATTATCAAGAAGTGAATTTGTGCAGGCTATCATACTTTGTCAACTGAAGCAAACCATGTAGCCTTCAGTGTTTGAGAACCGTGCTGTTTTTTGCATCGCCCACAAGAGAGCAACTAGTTTTAAAATAAATGAAATTAACGAAATCACTCAAAAAAAAATGTTTAAAATTTTACTAACCGAGATTTAAAGATCTGAGTCAGTAAAAAGATTTGAACTTCTCACCACTAATTTGATTGTCTCTCTCCTTCTCTGAGGTGTACTCTGGATAGGGGGAGGGGCAACTCTCCCTAAATATTATTTATTTTGTTAAATGGTAATTATGACCTCCTTCTATATGTAGTATACATAGATTGTATTTAAAGAGATACATTTATGTGTGTATAGATAATTGAATTAAGGATATCTGTAAGCACCCCTATGTAATCTAGGTTGGTTTAACCTGTTTTGTACTTTAAGTGAAGTGTTAGATAGACAATGGGGTTGGCTGGGGGACAAGCTGTCGGTGTGTGCGGTGCCACAAAAGATGGATTTGCTGCATTAAATGCTGCCTTTTTACCCATACTGCTGGACTGTTGCCTGTTGTTTCTGCCTACTCCAGCTATTCAGTACCGAAACAGCCATCCCTGAATAGAGGATTTATCCACCTACTCTACAAGGCCTTATCACAGTGTGTAGTGTAAGGGTAACACCAACTTATGTCATGTATTTTGTGACAAAAGAGACCTGGAGAGAAAGCTGTTCACCTATAAAGAAAATATTACAATCAATGTTTGGTCTCCAATCCATAATATTACCTACACATCATAGCTCTTAAACTGCATTGTTAACAAGAAAACATGTGTACTAACTTAACCTATAGGGAAAGGGGTCCCAATATGCATGCAGTTTGCATTGCTGAAAGTATGAATTGCCTATCTGTCATTATAACTCATACATAAAGGATACTTTAACAGGCATGTCACTTATGAAGACTCCTTGTATAAATAAGTAATACTATATCTGCTCCACTTCCTCTCTCACTGGGTTTCTTGCTCCATCCTGGCTTCTGCCACCCCATCTCACCTGCAGCACAGCATTATGTACCACAAAGATATATACAGTAGGGTAAAGTTCTTTGTTGTTGTTTCTTATCTGTATTTTGTATCATGTGGGAGGTTAGGCCCTGCAGCTAATATAGAGATCTGTTGTGTATGCACATGCACCACTCTTGGAAAAGTATATAAACCAGTGTATAATGGAAAGAGGTTGTTCTTTTATGCTGCTGTGCTGGATGAACCCAATTGCATTTGATTTAAGAGACTTCTGAACACATTCTCTAACTGCATTCAGTCTGAATTTATCCAACACTTAAGATGGTATGGTATGTTCTGTGATAGGTATGATACATGGAAACCTGTTTCCTAGGTTTACCGGTAGAACAGGTATGTCCATTTACTCATATCTTATGTCTTTACAAGAAAGATGTATCTTTCTTTACAATAAATAGATGTCTAGTGTTACCAGATTATTCTATTCTCCTTTAGAAAACAAGGAAGCTTTGAAAGTGGTGGTTGAATTCTCATAAATGGATTTAGAAATTAAGTTTCGACTTTAGAAGTGTGATAGATTACAATTAGGTTATTTATCAGATGTGTTTTAGTACACATTCACTTTACACAGTGCATGTGTGTAATGACTTACAGGGAGAACAATTAAGTACATAAATTATTATTATTAATAATAAAGTATTGTGGAGAAGATGGGCAGGATAGTCTAGTGGTCTAGGTGTTGGACTCCCAGCCGGAAGGTCGTGGGTTCGATCCCCGGAGGTGGCCTACCTGTAAGCATCCTTGAGCAAGATGCCTAACCCCTATCTGCTACCCCTAATAGCACCATGTAATTGTTAGTCCCTTTGGATAAAAGCATCTGCTAAATGATCAAATTGTAAGATAGGGGTTGGACATCTTATTGTGGGCATGTCTCGATGCTGCCTTCAAAACCGACCATCACGGGGGCAGTTTGAAGGCGTCTTAGTAGACAGTAAATTGATTGATCAGTTTCGAACGACACGTAAAATATAAAATTACCATGTAATATGTAATTACTATCCTAAAATACATATTGCACACTAGTTCACGTTATCATAATCTGAAGTCACATATATGTGCTTACATTGGCAAAATGCTTCGTTCTCTCAAAACAACCATTTTGTATTTTTCATTAGTTATTTTTATTTCTAAAATAATTTTTTATTTAGTTTTATAGTTTTAGTTTTTATGTTAATTTTAATAAAGTCCATAATAACCTTGCTAACAACACTAGGCCACTAGGTATTTTTCGTTTTTTGTTTTGAAATAAATTACAGATTTAGGGGGTTTTCATTTTTGAATTACAAATTAATTACGGATTATCAGATGATACCCAGACACTGTTAACATAAGAATGAGTTTTTGCTAAATTATCCTATTAGACAAGTGCAGTAAATGAGAGGTTAGACAACCACCTCCTTGGTGGTTTATACTAAATCGTGATTATCAGGCTTTGTCGACACAGCAGACAGTTAGCTACAGCAGCACAATACCAATAATGAAGTGAGTCAGAGACCCTCTGGTTAGCATTTGTCATGCTGAGCAGTTTTGGAAAGAAGATTTGTGATTTTTTTGTATCCTGGGGAATATTGGCGCAGAATGATGTCATACAGGCTCAGTCTGGTGCTACACATTTAAAAATGTATCTCTGCAAAATGCAAAAATATCACTTCACAGTCACTACACAGTGGTTTCTTCTTCCGTCTTGAACGCAGAGACCTACTGCCGATTTACTGTTGCAACTGCTTAACAATGACACTGTCAATGAGTAACACTGTCTCCTAAATTCTAACTCCAATAAACACTTTCTTCCAATAACATAACACATCGGAAGCATAAAAAACTCTATTTGTGGCATAATAAGTCATGTGTAGATTATTAAACAGACTCAACTAAAATACCCCTACATTAAAATAAAGTTAATCTTGGAATATTATGTGTTTTAACTAACAGGGTGTATTTTGCACATTTTAGAGCTGATTTGTTTATTTGAATTTCAATCTAAATTTGGGACATTTAAAATAAGGAACTTGATCAGTTTTCTTAGTTTTGATGTACAATTCAGTAAAGTATATAAATGAAAAGATTTAAAACTATAAATTAATAAAATGTAATCTCTATTGAAACTCCCTACTTGTTTCTTGTATGTGACACTTGACACGCATTACTTAGGTGTGGCAGCAAAACATTTTATTCAGTCTAAGGATTTTCCATCATAGCCTTGCCTTACCTTGTCTTCTACAATCATTAATCTCAATGAAACTTTCCCACAGCCTCAAGACATACCAAAATACCAGCGACTGTTGATGCTGGGAAATGAAACTAGTTTTGTTCTTTTGACACGTGAACTGAAGGCAAAAAACAAGGTTCCATGGTTACACCTGACTTAGTCACACCTCACTAGGTTATTCCAGCAGTAGCCTACTATGACACAACAATGTGGGCATTTGGCTTAACAAGTAGTTGCACCCACTGGCAATCTTGTCAAGGTAAAAAAGTATTTGAGTATTTGATTAGGCAGTATTTGCCAACCCAAACAATAAGAGCAGAATGTTTTGTGCACTCAATCTTTTCAATTAAAAACGTGATGATCTGTGTGGAATTGCAGAAAAAGAGGCGTATTAACTCAAAGCATCTTCCATGTGAAGTGTGGGTGTTTAGACAACTGCATGCATGTTCATCATCGTTTCAGGAGATAATGGATGAACACAACAATTTGTTACTACAGAACTACTTTTGTTATAATTACTTAATTAGGAATTGTCATGTTTTCATTGACAGTCCAGTCTTTCAGTGACTTATACTCATGCTCTAAGACGGTGTACTGATTTACCGTATATACACTGACATCAGTGCTTGGATATCTTCACATCACCTCAACCCAGTCTAGAGTCTTCTCTGTCCTGGCGCCGCAATGGTGGAATGAGCTTCCTGCAGCGGTCAGAACAGCAGAATCACTACCAATCTTCCGCAAGAGACTTAAAACCCACCTCTTCAAAATCAGATCCGATCTTTCTACCTCCATAGCACCAATTCCACTAACAACCCTTATTCTATCCTCCTTTCCTCCCTTTCCACCCAAAAAATTTACTTTCTACTTTTAGATCAGCTCTTAGAACACTAAGCACTTTGCAGTTAGCAATTATTGACCGTTTGAAGAGTGAATGATAACTTTCAATTATTGTAATTATTGGCTGTTTTGAGAAACATGTTTTGCAAAGGCATAGGTAAAGTAACCTTGTTACATGATGCTGCGCTTATTTTAGGAGAATGTTATTTGCTTGCAAAAACTGACAGTTAACCAGTTCAACTGTTGACAAATGTACAAATTGTAAGTCGCTTTGGATAAAAGCGTCTGCTAAATGCTGTAAATGTTAATGTGAATGTATACTCGTGTATACGTCGAGAAATTTTAGTCGTAAACTAAATTTTAAAACGCAGAGTCGACTTATCCACGGGTCAGCGGTAGTTTTGCTAGAATTTTGTACATTGAATGTGGGGCAATGTCGAGTTACCGGTAGTGTTAGTGTACTTACCGGTAGCGATACCCAGATACCGGGTACACACACACACACACACACACACACAGACACACACAGACAACAGCAGCTATTGATGTTTGACTGAAATCTGATACCAAGCCACATGCGTCATCGCTGACTGCTGAGTCCGTCAGCCTCTATCGTCCGGAGGAGAGAGTGATGCTGCTAGGTAAAATCAGCTCCCATGCCTGCAAGCCCCGGCCCCGCTAGCCTCCTAGCTCCTAGCTTGTGTCCCTTAGTGCTCCTTCCGAGCTTCCCTAGTGTTCCTTCAGAGTTCCCTAGTGCTCTTTCCGAGCTTCCGAGTTCCCCAGTGCTCTCGTGTTTCCCAGTGTTCCCCTCTGTGTTTCCCAGTGTTCCCCTCTGTGTTTCCCAGTGTTCCCTCAGTGCTCCCCAGTACCCTTTCACCTTGTTCACATCTTCCGCCCTTGGTGCCCCTTGAACCCTCCCCTGGACCATCCCCCCTACCACCCGTATCAGACGGTTCGCAGGGGTTTTGGGACGCCAGGTGGCGTCCCTCATGTTCCCTGGTCTTGTCTTGTATTCCCCTGTGTCTGTTTCCATGTTCCCCTAGTGTGTCTACCTTGTTTTCCCTGTGTTCTTCCCGGCCCCTTGTTAGAAGGGGCCGGGGCCGGGTTAGAAATTCTGAATATTATGCTTGCATCTATTTAGCAAATATTAATCAATAAAGCTGTTTAGCAATAGTACATAATTTAATAACCTTTATACAGTAACCATTCTTGCTTAAAGTGGTAGCAGGCCAATAACTTAGATTAAAGGGCAGGTGTCCATGTATGCATGCTGATATTATGTTCATTATTGTGCTTTTTTGAAACAATGTGTGTACTGTGGTATACAGAAAAGCAGAGTAGAGTAAGCCTTGGCCATGAGATAGCATTGATGATTGTAGCAGGGAGGGTTTGTTATCTGGGGTCGCTCTACAAATAAAATTTGATTGATTGATTGATTGGGGTCAGGTCATCCTGGAGCTGTGTGGTGGCAGGTACCAGCCCAGAGAGACTGCCTTGTGTAATATTTTCATCTCAAATTGTAAAATATGAGATGTTGTGAATTTATCAATATGGTAGTTTGTCCATCTCCAGCAGCTTCGACTGCTGTCACTTTTAAACAAAATAATAGCATTTGAAATCCAGATCTAAAGGACTCTGAAGGACTGTTTCAGCAAATTTTTGTAATTTTATTATGACAGGAATTCTTTTATAGTCCTAGCTGTCATGCGGCTATTCTACAGCTAGTTAAATCTGGCCTTTATTTCGCATTTGATGGGGGAAAGCTTTTAGTTGTTTTAGATCTGAGTGCAGCTTTTAATAATAATAATAATAATACATTTAATTTATAATGCACTTTTCATCAGAGATCTCAAAGTGCTACAGATTAGAAATAA
>JAODLI010042106.1:0-17706 GCA_027575585.1 Percopsis omiscomaycus
TTGTGTGTGTGTGTGTGTGTGTGTATATATATATATATATCATCTTAACCATCTCTGAAAATAGGGAACAAATTACTTTTACTAATGAAGTGATAACCAAGTAAAGGCCTTCTTTTATTAATTTTAATTTATTGAGTTCATCAAATGTGCTAACTTTACTGCAATGCTGTCATTAAGATCAAGAAAAGACAACACATATCACGATATTTAAAAAAGAATTTAATATTTAGTGAGTGACTAGAATATAGAACGTTGTAATATAGCCTAGTTTGGTATAAATACCAGCCTATTAATGTTAATAAAAATGCAAATAACTCGTGTGCTTTTAATCTCCTTAGTGTGCATTTCTAAATCTCCATGGCAGTGACATTCACTGGGTTGAACCAATCATAACGAACCATTGATTCTGTAGGGTAAAAGTTTTCATAAAGGCCACAAAGTCTACAGACATACAAAGATATGAGGAAGTGTTGCTGCAAACCTCTGAAATGAATATATTAATTGAACATTTAACCATTTAATTAATATTAATGAGATTGCATCAGCATTACAAGGCACGACACTAGCCCACTTAACAATCTCTATGAAAGACACTCATGACTGTCCTGATTTACTGCCTGAAGATTCTGCCGCTCCTGAACAAGATAGTGGCATTCCCATGGAGATTTATTTGTCAATTCTTAGCCGGGGACAACCCTAAATATTTTCCCACCATTTTTCCCAAGGGTGCGAAAATGGCGATGAATAGTGTTGTCCTTGATCTGATAATGTATAACCTACAAAGATATTTACGTACAATCTCTTAAACAACCGTCAAGCTCTCCAAATATACTTAAAAGCTATAGCAGCTATAGCAGTTTATAGCGGTTTTACAGCAAGCATTTGATATAAATTACAGTTATGATGCCTTCATCTGTCGAGGGGACATCACGAGGCATAAAAACATCCCGTACACAGCCCTCCATCTAGCCAGCTTTCCATCTCTAGGGCTCGGCAGAAACAACAAATGAGACATAACAAAAATCATAATTGCTATCCGTCTCAACACAGAAAATGACTTTGGCATTTGTTTGGTTCATTGCTCTGCACTTGCCTTTCCCTGTGAGCGTCGACGTGTTTTGAATTAAATCGTCATGCTGACAAGACAACTCCATTACAAAAGACCATTGGTGGATCATTTCAATGTAGATGTTATGCGTATACTGTAGGTTTCTACAAGTTGATAATATTTGACACGTCAGTATATTTTTCATATACTAGATGTCATGTACATGTTGATAGAGTTTTACACTTACCATGATCATCACAGACAATAGACGTGAGCATAGCAGGGCTTCATTATAATCAAATTATATAAAAATATATAATCTATGATAATCCTGTCCTGTTTTACATGGTTTATGGTGGTAGTTGTATTTGATTTATTTATGTATTTATATTTTTAATTGTATTTATTTATATTATTTCAGATTCAGCCATTACAATTTGCAATGTATGTAATCACAAGAACGCTCTTTCTGGTAAAGTCATTAAAGTTGATCTATGGTCAGTCAATTGTAAACTGATAAATTTTTAATGAATCATCATGACATGTCATTAATGATCACCTTTTCCTATAATTAAATGCTGAGTGTTCTGTATACATGATTGGAGCTTAACTTACATTGCCATTGTTTTATGTATAAAACATACATTTATAAATACAATTTTCTGCTTAAAAGTAGTTTCATCGTTGTGCTTTTTTTCTATTTGCCCACAAGCAGCACCATTATCAATAAACAAAGAATATACCGTACAATACATACAGTATTTACACAGAATACAACAGAAACATCCTATGTGCTTTCCATCATTTTGCATATAATGCTTTCCTTCAGGGTCAATGTACCTTGGCTGTTCCCAGAGCTAAGTGGAAATGTATTCCACCCCATAGCGCTGGTATGAATCATATCTATAGAAACCGCTTAGCGACATTTCCAAACCCTTTTAAAAAGTGGTAATCTGCCCCATAATGTGTCAGAGGCTCCACTTCAGCTTGCTTCAATGAAATGCCTCGCATTCACCCATTTGCACACCCATTCAAACACAATCACACACCAATGGTGGTGTCAGCCACGCAGGGCGCCATCCGACACATCGGGAGAAGTTAGGGTTAGGTGTCTTGCTAGGGGAAACCTCGGCACTTGGCCAGGAGGATGGGGGGAAAGAACCAGCAACCTCTCTGTTGCCAGGCGACACACTGCCCCCTTAAATAATCTTGTCAGTCCGTTTTTGACAGTGTTGTGTTGATACCCCATAGCGGCCACCGACGGCCTTGAATAATTATACTGACGTCAAAGATTTTTAAAGACACATCTGCTATAGTGTGCAGGCAGGGTGCAGTTAGGGAGAGACTGACTGACCCAGTGAAGAAGAAAAGGTACTACTTTCAACAACCATGGCTAACGTAGTACCCGTGCCGGAGGGGCACCAAAATAGCCTAATGATCATCGTGCACTCGAATACGACCATGTGAAATTTTAACTCGTGCACTCTCCAAAAATGTTTGAATATGCGAAAAAATTTCGGCGCAGTCTGGAGCCTTGCCGGGTTCTTTCAGAAACTCGCAGACACGCATTACCATTCACTAGGCGCTCCACTTAATATGTGGAGTGGCGCGCTGGACGGCTTGTTAGAAAACGGCCTGACTGTGATTGATTGCTCAGTTTCCTATTCTCATTCATGTAGAAAATTGGCAGGGCCAGGCGATGCACCCCTTGACAGACGCCCGGGGGAGCGCAAGGCAGAACGCACAAGGGGTTGTTTACGGCCCCCAGCAAATGATTTCTATAGTTTTTGTGTTAATCCCTCGTTAGTTTATTTGTATTACTTTTTTTTTGTATTCTATTCCCACTGTGCTGAGGGTGCTTAGATGTTAGAGAAACAATAACCATGGTTATCTGGCCGTTTTATTACACATGGTAGATAAATATTCTGCGGAGTGTAGCCTACCTGATCCCCCCCCCCCCCAGGTCTATTGATAGAACCCCTTTTTTTGTTGGTAACCATTCTCTGCCTAAAGGGTTTGCGTTATGCGCTAGTCATGTGTATTTGCTCCCACCATTCCGCCACAGGTCAGGAATCGCTCGCTAGCTACATTTTTGATGCACCCTTCTTGATTCCGAACGTTTTCCGACCTACAGTCTGTGGCAAGGGAGCTGGTGGTTCGGTGTGCCGGAGGTGGAATTTTGATTGCTACTTCGTTCATCTCTCTCTTCCTGTATTCACCCCTCCCTATTTTCCCTCTACTTTTTATGCCTTGCCTCTGGTTTCCGTAGGCCAGTAGGTATACCAGCAGAAATGTAATATTTCTCTCTCTCTCTCTCTCTCTCTCTCTCTCTCCCCCTGACTGTGAGAGAGGCCAGTTTCTCCTGACACCGCAGGAAGATGTGAGCAGAATAGCTGTAGCCTTCCACCCCCCTCCAAGCAGCCCCTACTGCTGCTGTTAAATCCCAGTCCAAACACACAGCTCTGCGGCCATATGGCCTTTTTCCTCTGTCTCCCGTCTCCTGCTGGTTAAACGGGCCTCAGAAAACACAGCATCCTTTTGGATGTCGGTATAGGCGGAGGTCTCCCCGTCAACAGAGCTGTCCCACGGCCCCAGAATACCTCAGTCAGTATTCCTGCGTACGTCGTTTGGGTGTTGGTAGTTTAGATTTAACTTAACGTAGATCAACTAATTCACAGGATTGTGATTACGTAGCGCTTAATAACTACAGTACTATAACCACAGTATACAATTAATTGGAAAATTCTAGATTTTCTATCAACAGTGGACTGATTGAGGCCACAGGCTAGCTTGTTAGCAAGTTTTACATCTTGAACCATAGACCTATATGCATTCATGAGTGGATAAGCAGAAAAAACAAATTCATAATGAGACAATAAGTGTGAGATCGTAATTGAATATACAAAATCCCTCGTAACTATACCAACATATGATTTTACAACAACAAATGTTATGTACCATTAATGAGTGTTCTGGGAAATTACAACTAGCTCTTTCTTAAATCGTTCTCACTGCTTAGCGTATTGTATTTCTATTGTATTGTATTGTATTGTAATTCTTTATTCATAAAAAAGAATTGTATTCATGAGAAATATGAAAGGATCAATTTATTTTTATCCCAAAAAATGCTTGAATTAATGTTATTAAAAAGTGCTCAAGTAAAAACTACTTGCGTTGATGCAGTATGAAATGGTCTTGTAGGCCTACCAATAATGTGTGGCCAGAAGAGAGAAGAAGTCATCTGGGCTACAGAGCACGACTGTGTATTAACCACAGAATGATGAATACTGTCATACAGACACTTTCTGGATTAAGACGTAACAAATCAGGGCTGGACTTTCCTGCTGTTGTGAACCACCACAATTCCCCCCACTTCATTATGGTTCTTTTCAACAGAAATCTTTGTGGACTAAACTCTGTTCCTGACCCACAAATGGACGAGCTACCAATGAACTCTGATGAACCCTCTTTGTGTTCAAAATGTAAGGGGTTCAGAAGAAGAGAATTCAGCCCTCGTTCTGGTCCACTTTGGTGCTGATAAGATGCCAGAAATCGATACAACAGGCATTATGAGATTTATTTCAAAATAGCAGGGCCTAAGGGTCTACATGGTCCGGTCCGAGTGTAGGCTATGCTATCTGCAGTCTTATCGGTGTGTGCACATAAAGGAAAGAGGGCACGAGCCTCACCTACACGCAAAGTTTAGAAAGACTTTTCCCGCAAGTAAGGTTTCAGCACGCAGGTTAACCCACCTGCAAACGTGGAAATAATAATTACATTCAAGCTGTTCACAGACCATGGATCATTTGCATCGGAACGTCGTAAAAATTAGTCACGTTATGATTTCTTAATTGTTGTGTTGTCAGTTGTAAAGTAAGTAATGCAGAACAGATTGTGTTCAACATGGATTCATAAAGGAAAGTACGGTCTAAATAATGGTACAGGCGGTATTCAACCTTTTTTGGTTTGGATTCAAAGCCACAGAGGGTAGTATACATTTTGTGTGTAATTTTGGGCAAAATAAAAAAAAATTCCCTTGCAAATTTTTTACGTGTAGCAGCATTATTGAGCAGAATTGCTACAAAACAGTGGCAAAACATGAAGCAGTCCACTTTGTGTTAGAAATGAGCCGCATTTGAAGTTAATTTCGCGGGTTCAGATATGCACGAAACAAAAACCTGCCAAGTCATGCTCAGAGCCCACATTGCTGAAAAAAACAAAGATGAAACACCTTACAGATGCAGCCACATGAAAATTCACATCACAGTGCACAGTACAACTGACGAATATTTTCAAACTAGTGAAACATGATTTTCACTCCTCCTGTTTGCCATGTCATGGTCTTCAGTGGCTACACCTTATGCATGCCAATAAACCCTTTATCTTTAAGATTCTCAACAGGGATATGCATGCTACCATGGGGTATACATTTTAAGGGAAGAATTAACTGTCCTGTTGAATTTGTGTTATTTTGATCTATACACAGGCATTGTACTTTTACATTGTAGTCATACATTATTTAAAATATATTTTTTTTATGAATACTTCAATTTCCAGTAGTATTGAACAGTAGCAGCAATAGGACCATGTTAAATCACAATGGCATTTAAGTCAAGTTTAAGTATGGTGAGTTGGGTTGGAGGATAATGTTCTGGGGAAAGGCCAGTAGGCATTTATTATGAGCTAGGTATTAAAACCAGGTAAAATGTCTCGCCAGGAAAATATTAATAATTCCTCCTTATTTTTGAAGTAGTGATTTTAATAACCACTAACAATGTCCAAGGCCATGTAAAGCTCTTACTGGGTAGTGTAGGTTTGAAAGAAATTCAATATTTCACCTTACAAAAGGGTTCTTGGTTGTTATTCTGCAAATTCTCAGAGGTTGATTGATCAAAAGTAAAGTTATCCTACCTTTTAACTTTTAACATTGAATGCTTTATAATTTTAATAGGCTATTCTCAGGCTCTCAGCCAATCTGTTTTTAACCCTTAACAAATGGTGACACTGGCAATAGGAATTTTAAGAGTGCATCATCCTTCAAACTACCCTGTAACAATGCATTATGTAATAACTCTCCAAATGTAATAACTTTTCACTTCATTATGTAATAACAACTGCATTTTGTAACAATTTGACACATTTTGTAATAAACGGCTTGAACGCAAAATGTTATAAAATTCCCAGCTTTTTGTAATAACTTATTTAAAATTGCAGTGGTTATTACAACATGCAGCGGCTGCACGTTCTTTGTGGTTAAAATATAATGATAATGTGCATTATGTAATAACTATCTGAAATTAATGTCTCCATCTCTACATATAGTATTATATAGAAGATTAAGCTTAACTAAACTTTTAGTTTTGTTAAGCTAAACTAAAGTTTAGTTAAGCTTAATCGTTCATTTTAGATTTTTATTGTTTATTTAGTAGTTATTACATAATGCACATTATTATTACATTTTCGTCACAAAATAAGTGCAGCCGCCGCATTTTGTAATGACCACCTCAATATTTAATAATAATAATAATAATAATAATAAGTTATTACTAAATATATTACACTTTACACGTTATTATTACATTTTGGTGAGTTATTACATAATGCGTTGTTACATACCCTTAGTAAAACACAGGGAAAACCCTGCTTAGATAGTTTGTTGTGAAAATAAACTCTCAAATGGCTTGAAGGACACCCACCCATGTTTCTAATGATATAAAATAAGCACTATCTCCTTCATATTCCTTCTGTCTCAGCCTGAGGGACCACTCATAATTCACGATTGGTGAATTTTGGTAACTGAATCAACCACTCCAAATTCATTTGTGCTTATCACTGTGCCCTCTGGTGACCGTGCAATGTGACGATTGTTATCATTGTCTTGTCTTGTTGGGGCAGAGCTTTCAGAGAGGGATAGAAAAGTCTTGTGACACAGCTACCTGTCGGAGAGTAAACTCAATTTAGACAAGACATTTTGGATTTGGAGATCCTTCAACGCTGCTGAAATGTAAAAAAACTAAAAACATATATATTAAATAATTATTACCAATACAAATATATTAAATATGAATACATTTTTTTCAATTAATATGGATTTATAATGGGTCTGAATTCGTACTTCAGCATTAAAAATTTAGTTTAAACTTAATTTAATTTCGTCCATATGCAAACACTTCTTGGGGACATTAAGGTTTACATTCAGCAACTGTAAACTATAAACTAGTAAATTGTGACAACTCTAATGAAGGTAGGCATGGACTGAAAGCATTGCTAATGAGCTAGCGCTTCCCCGCTAGCTCCATGTGTACCTTTCAGCACCAGCAACGTGATTCTATTCTGCAACCAACTCTTTATTACCTGGAACCCATTAATCACCTTGCAGGATGCTAACACAATACATCAGACAGGGCTGCATAAGAGTTTTCTCTAAATGCACCCCTTACCTTCAAAACATACTCACATTGGCTAATATATTTCCTTTATTTTGCTGTCTTATCATATCAATTATAGTCTCTGGTTTTTGCGGAGCGGAGGTTGCGGATGGAAAAGGAAGCCATTTCTTGGCTCATTGTTCCGTAAGGTGTAAACCCAGGAACCTTAAAAACACAAATCATGTTACGTGTATGTCGCTACAGCTGTGTCATTCAACTTGGGGAATGTAAATATGCGTCGTGCTGCAATCCTCTTGGGTTATACCGCTCTTCTATTTCTATTTGTATAAAGGTTTAGCCTTGTTGATATACAGTCAATAGAATGGTGCTCTGTGCAGGCCATTGTAAACTACGTGAATCCTACTCTAAAGCTTTGTAGCAAGTCAGCGTCACTAATAAATCAGCCATAATCAGGTTACCTTGATCCTTTAAAATGCTGTTAGGTGGCTACTTTACTCTTTAATTATCCCTCGCTCGCCGCTTTCCTTCCCTTTTTTACTTTTTCCTCTCTTTTGTTGTCTCTTACTGTGTCTTTTGTTCGTCTCTCTCTCTCTCTCTCTCTCTCTCTCTCTCTCCTACCTGGTATTACGTGGTCCTGCACCACAGAGCGACAGTCTCATTAATACAGCTCTCATGGCAAAGTAGTCCCGCGGGGCATAAGGGAGGGAGAGATGGAGAGCACACAAAAAAAAAAGTGCCCTGTCACACACTGACATATCATTTGCATTTAGGTTAAAGCCAGCCGGGACTCTTAAATCTTATTTACCGGCAGAGGGATATCCTTTTTCCACTGCGATCCGTTATTGTCAATGCCAACACCTTGTTAGGGTTCCTAAATAATAAACCGACGCAGTGACGGTGTTGAGTTGTGTTCTGCTGTGAACCCATGTCAGGATGTATGTTGCGGTTATTATATTAGCCAGCAAGGGTTTCCTGTGCCAGCAATCAGTGTAATGGGCAATCGTATAAAGGAATGGAACTGGGAATGTCAGACTTGTATGCTCTGCCCGGGAGATTGTTCTGCTGCCCTTTGGCATAGACACTGTGTAGACAACATCCACTTTACCATTAAAGGCCCCATATCATTCCATTTTCCAACTGTCGTTTTTGACAGACTTTTCTCCCTTCGAGCTGAACATTCTGTTTCAGTAAATGTTGCACTTCTTTTACATTACTTACTTGATTGGCTATTTTACTGGGAGTGGGAGGATAGGACAGGGATGATTGATTACAATCCATCGATGATGTCACACCTGGGGCTAAATCTGACTTATTTTTACACCAGATTGTCAGAAAGGTATTTAAAAATGTTAGGTCCCTTCAGACAACAAAACTGACCAAACAACAGGGGAAATTGAATGGATTTTATGATAGGCAACCTTTAGCACTGGATGTCTTGAGAATGAGTGACACACACACACCTTATTTGTAGTTGTACACTTCCCTCCTGACTCGGCAGTCCTCATTGTTTCTCGACTAATGCTTTTTTATCTCCCCTTGACTCTGGCACTAGCAGACTGCTGCTTTTGATCAACCTTCATCCTTGCTTTTATTTGCGGAACCCGTTTTCACGCTTTGAAAGCTGCATGAATAAGAAACAGTGTTGACTTTGATGAATTATATAGTATTCACAAATGGAGTAGGCACTGCTCCATTGTATATAGAAACTATTATTTATATATACAATATATAATATATTTATAGGTATATATATTTACAAATAATGCTAATGATTTATGATAATTAATACAGAAGTTAATAAAATGTCAGAAAAAATCCATTCAATACTCTGCAGACAAATTGAGACTTTTTTGCAAGGAAATGTTACAATTAGGTAATTTAGCAGGCGCTTTTATCCAAATCGACTTACAATTGCATGGAGCAGTTAGAGGTTAGGCATCTTACTCAAGACCTACTCGGGCTCGAACCCACGACCATATGTGACATAATTGTTAAAACTGAATTGATTGAGAAAATGTCTGTTGTGGCTTTAGTTTATTTTGAGTTAAATATGAAGTTTGACTTAGTGATTTACAATACTATCAATGGTTGTTCAATATCAGTTATTGAAAATAGGTCACCCAAAGAGCACTGAACTGAACAGATTATATCAAGATTTATACAAACACAGCTGTTATTGGTTTTGAGTGAAACCCTATTATCTTGTTGCAATTAGAAAACCTCATTACTGCCATAGAACAATAGATGCTATCCTATTTACTTAAATAATAAGTGAGTACATTGTGATAATGCGTATCCCTTTGCACATTATCATAATTAATACAGCGATTATCTTTTTGTTACATGGCCTCATCAGAGCAGTTTATTTTAAGAAAGAGCGCCTTGCTGACTTGTTTAGATCAATAAGAGTGAATATGTGCGTTATGTATTATTTAGTCTAATTTCACAAAGCACCATGGGTAGGACATAATCACATTTCCTGTGACAGCCTGGTAAAACTTTATGTGGATGTTGAATTACAATGTATCTGCCAGAGTGTTTGACTTCGTATATTCCAGCCCAACGCACACTTGCTTTGCATAACTTACAGCCCTGACGCCTCCTAGAGTACACACTTACATAATGTAATATCAGCCACAACCATTGTGCATTCTTAATGCTGGCCTCTTTGCATCCTTTCCATTAGAGTTACTTATTTTACAGGCCTTTTATGCACTACATGCATATTTAATTGTGACGTTAAATACAGAAGTTGTGGTTCTGCTTGCTTTAAAAATAGATTCTCTCTCTTTTGCATTACCTGCCCCATGTAAAAGAAATCTAATTACTTTCTTCCCCCGTCTGTTATTTTAAGCATATTTTGTTGTCAAGTGTCATAATGTCATTGCGTTGACTGTTCTCACTTCATGGAATTTTATTTTGGTAGACCCCTTATGGAATGTATACTGCAAAGACCCTTCCTGACCAACTGTTTTGTTCTGAATATAGTCAAATAACTTTGCTCTCCAGTTTTGATATGTAGAACCATTCACATTTACAAAAGCTAAACATAAATTGTGACCAGATCCAGGAGTCAACATGGTAACCCCTATGTGTATGTGTGTGTGTGTGTTGTAGAGATCTCTGGGAACTCTGAGGACATCCCTCTGGTGCGCTGGAGGCAGCAGTGGCTGGAGAATGGGACGCTGCTCTTCCACATCCACCACCAGGACGGCAACCTGAACCTCCCGGGGCTCTCCCCGACTGAGGACCCCGCCAGCGAGACCGGCGACGAAGAGCTCCGCATCCTCCACATATCTGTCATGGTGAGGGCCTGCTGTTCCTAGCTCCCAACATGTTTGAGTTTGAAAGAAGAACTAAGAAGGAGAAACGGAACTATACGTTTTGGTGGCTGTAGGCCGATGGCTGTTTGAGAGACATAAGCCTGATGATCTTGAAGTAGCGAGCTGTCACTCTTCCACCTGGGTGGGGCTTTGTGTTACAATGCAACAGAAATCCAAAGAGTTACTCTCAAACCCTTCAGTATTTTTCACCAACCAAGCTTCCTAAAGGTGTGGCAGACTTTTAAGAACCACACTAGCGCTTTATTTTTTCTGTTTCTGTGATATTATAATGTTTAAATAACAGTTAAAAACGTTTTGGTTGTTGTACAGTGTAGATGCACTGGTTTTATTTACAAACCATGATAGGAAATAATTCTGGGTTTGGGGATCTCTGTATCCTCAAGAGGGCTGACATGGTACGGTGAATGTTCTAAGACCCAATGGTTTGACTCAGAACAGATTTCTAAAATAAGACTATGGGTCCCACATTCTTTTAAAGCTGCTGTCGGTGGGATTTGAGAGTTGCTAGCTAAAACGAGAGCTAAAAACGAGAGCTAGCTAAAAAAGAACAAAAGAGAGTAACATTTTGAAAATCAACAACCCAAAATCCCACCCCCTCCTCCTCTGCTCCCTCCATCTGGAGCCCGTTGGTCTGCCATTGTGAAGCGCCATGGAGCTTTGTGCATGCATTCATGTGATTCACAGGCAAGGTAGTTTCTCTGGACTAATCAGGGAAAGAAGCCTGTAGAACCCAATAACGTAATAATTTCCCAATAATGTAATAAAAATCTCCTCTTAACTCCATCAAAAATGTAATAAAACCTGATAATATAATAACTTCCCATTAATGTAAAAAATATCTTTACCAATAATGTAATAAATTGTTAACGGGAGGTTATTACAGCAGAACCCATTAATGTAATAAGTTCCCAGTATTGTAATAGCTTGGCCAGTGTTGTAATACAGTATCCGTATTCCGTAGTAGTAAAGGCCCCATCGTAAAATAGTTTTGCTTTGTTTTTTTATTTATTTTTATTTTTACTCATTTAGCTTAAAAGACATGCAGCAGACAATTGAGAACCGTTTCAACACATATTTCACACTGAAAAAGAGTTTTCAGTGTAGGCTATATCGCCTATGTCAGCAGAGTGGGAATGGCAGAGTAGGTCTTTAGAGCTTACGGCTTCTCCACCTTGCCTTGAGAAAATGTATATTTATTAGATGTAAGATACACCACACTTATTCTCAGTGCCCTTTTCCAGTGCCAAAGACATTACAATCTTTCGCTTTGATGGATGATATGTATTTTACGACACTGCAAGCGTATTATAAGTGCATACACAGAATGATTAGGGGTTATGCCCATAGCTGTGTCTACGGAGTAGAGCCAGCCTGCCGTTGACCTTCAGATACTGATCTTATCGCAATATTCCACAACAACCGGCCTTGAGTTTCCTCTGCGCACTGTACCGTCTATTAGCAAACATGGAGCGAGCCTGCGGGCGTACAGGATCAAACGGGCTAGCGGTTTCACCTGCAGATAGCTGGCATACAGTTTCTTCTTAAAACGCATCTGTTCTTTTTCCCGCTAATCCCTACATTTTTCTTTTCTCGCAGTCATATCTACATTTTATGTTCCTCCCCCGGGCTCCCATCTCTCTCTCTCTCTCTCTCTCTCTCTCTCTCTCTCTCTCTTTCTCTCTCTCTCTCCTTCCCGTTCTGCCGTCCGCCGCGGCGCTAGCGCAGCCACTGAGGTCCCCCCTGTGGAGATGCGGGTGGAGGAGGGATTAGCATGCAGATAGAAACCAGACCGTGACAACAGATGGACTCGGTATTGCCGCGGTCCCCGCTCGCGCCTCGCTGCAGCTTGCCACCCAGTTTGAGGCCCCGACCTATAAATCCAACGGCGTGTCACTTGTTCTGTTCCTCGTGGATACAAAAGAGTCCTGTGAAGTCTCGACAACCTTTTTAGCTCAAACACACACCTGTCATTGGGCCAGTTTTCCATGATTTGCCTTACTGCCGGCGGTTGAGGCAACCTGCACATTTATACATCAAAACGTCAATATGGGGAGTAAAATATGCAGTTGTGTTAACTGCTTTGAGTGTTCCAACTCATAAAGAAGCCCTCTGATAGATGTTTGTGTGTGTGTGTGTGTGTATGTATATATATATATATATATATATATATATATACAGTATATATTTGAGCCATGGATGTCTTTTTATGTTTAACAAATTTCAAAATGTTAAAAGTACAATTTAAGGAATCGCTCACAGCCCTTTGTGCACATGCCATTGACTCCTGGTTTCGTGTGGACCCCAGTTTGAGAACTGGTGGATGAAACGATGTGCTTCCTTTTCTGTCTTTCTTTTCTTTTTTAAATCATCAAACAGACAAAATAGACCTGAGTTGACCAAACTGGTCCCATGGCTGTACATCATAGCCCGGTTCCTGTAGTCAGGTAGCAGAACATCCAATCAGTTACAGTTCATTGGCTGGCCACTGGGCCCACCACGACGACGTTTATATTTTGTGGATGAGTTGGGACTTAAGCCTTTTTTGGGAGTTGAAGAGAAGCCAATCTTTTTGTGGGCTTAATCCTAAAGGAGAAGCAGGTTCAATGAACTGCAACAAACCTGCGCTCTGTGGTCAGAAAGGGGGGACTCTTCTGTTCTACTGCATTCAGTAAACACAATTCTGACCTGGAGGGATCCCTAACGTTGGCGAATACCTGCTCATCACAGTGACTTTTGGCCCGTATAGCGAGAGTTCACCACATTGGGGTTTTTAAGTCGACATGTCTGAAGTGTCTCTGTTCAATGTTGCAAGCCTCCCTCAGTGTACTGGGATCCGACAAGGTGACCACGGTGTCCTCTGTCGGACCTGGCTGGTCATCCATAATAGATGACTACCCTAGTGTTTGTGTGTTCCAACACCAGGCGAGATGCTGGCAGTTGAAACACATGTCCTCCGTGTTGGCTAGACCCCAAAGGCAAAGGCAGCCGCACAGTATATTGAGGGAGTAAAGAAAGATAAACGACAAATGTGAATATTACACATGCGTATAAATGATGTTGGCCATAATTAGTGTTTGGTTTTCTGATTTGTACAGCTACGTTTGCTGTACAAATGCACTCCCGCTTTTATTTGTATACTGTTTTAACACTGTAACATTTGATCAATCTGATACCTCTGATACCTCTAGATACCTCTGCTTGACACTCATTTTGCTACGTGGTGCTCACTATTGGCAGGACAGTGCAATATAACCTCATTTTGGTTTACATCATCAGTGTGTGAAAGCTCCGGGGTACACAAGTTTGTTTTGGTCCAGTACTGTGCTCACTCAAGCCAAAGAGTGAGAAACATGTCAAGTCTGTCCATGCCTTATGGTGTTTTGACAGCCATCAGTAATACTGTGCCAGGCTTTTGTTTCCTTCTGTTTGGTGCTAGCAGTGTTGTGAGCTTTTGCACTAGGTAGGTTCCGGGTTATTAGTACGATTTATTCAGGGATATTTCGGCTGAACATTGAGCTGTGAACAGTCTATGGCAGGGTGGCATTTGGACCAGCCGCCCAGTGAAATCGCTCATGCACGCCACCGGCTCCCATCATTGAAATTCATGCACTGACCCTCCAAAGTCCATGTTGATAACATTGATCACACGAGCCTTACGACCGTGAAAACCTCCTGCTTGTAAAACAGCAGCGCAGCGGCAGAGAAACATCTATGGCTCGATTTCGAGAAAGCCTTCAGAGCTGGACAAGACAATCAATGGTGTTGCTGTAGGCTTTGAGGAAGGGTGCCAAGCTGAGTCTAGCTAGCAGAAACGGTGCAGTGTCTTTGAATTGCATTTTTTTTAATGGCTCAACCTACGTTTGATGTACAACTTTAATTGTTATTTCCATTTTCTTCCTCACTATAGTAGCCTATTGAATTATCCTCATAGGCTTAGCCATATTTACTTTAATGTTTTGGGCTAGACATCGCCACTCCAAAGGCGCTTTGTGTCCTAACCCGCTCTTGTTCCTGTCAGCTTAAGGTGTCAACAAGTCTCTCTGCGCAGGGCTAAATCGATTTTGTCAAACCTAAGAAGAAGTCTGTGGAGAGTGATATGGTTTCTTTTACACTCATTTTACCCCCCTATTGTTCTGTCAGTGTAGTGCCTCAAAGCCTTGTCTGGCAGTCCACATCGACTGCATTGGACGTGGCGTCGGTGTTAATAATTTCCGCTCCGCATTGGGAATTTAGCCGATGCTGTTGTGCTTGATGAAACAGCATGGCTTTAATAATTCACACTCGCGCAAGAGGTGAAGGGAAACAGAGTGGAGTTTATTGTCTGTTTGCAAATGCAGAGGACACCACACAGTCCAAACACTGAAAGAAAATTAAGTCTGGACTTTTGGCCCCCATTTTAATTTCCTATACAGACTAATAGGACGAAGTGGGAAGGGGGAAAAAGGACATCATGAAGGAAATGAAGCAGCCTTTCATTTTTCCTTGTTTGAGTTCATCATTAAAGGCTTGGCCTAGTGTATCACACAGCTGACAATACTTCTTTTTAATGGCTATGTTCGGCCTTGAACAATATATCAGTATTTCTGCCATCCCATCACCATTTAATCCACAGGAAAATCTGAAGTCAGTATCAATGATGAGCATACAAAATACATACATGAGCCTTGAAATGTGTATACAGCTCTGGAAAAAAGTATGTAGTATGGAATTTGATCGTTTTAATTTAATCAGTCTAATAAATCTGAAAGGTGCGACTTTTCACAGAGGGTTGATTACGTGTCTTGTACGTGAAACAACAAAGAAAAGAGTGTTTTATACAATAGGTTTATTACACAAACTAAAATCTACATTTAATATATATGCTTAGTTAACAGTAACACGTCACTACATGTCATGCTGTCACACCCCTGTTGATACACACCATCTCACAAAGCCTTGGGTTGAGCTTAAAACATATAGAAACAATGAGTGAAAATGATCTGAAAACACACATGCAAATACATAATTATGGGACCTCTCCTGAACCACTTTCTTACAGAGGATTTTTTTGAAAACCACTTACTCCATTACCAATTTCTTCTCCCTGATCTGAGAGAACTCGCTGCGGACAGCCATGTTTTTATATAATCAAACACAGACGTCCTCCAACTTCAGCAGACAATTTACTTTTCAAAGGGAAGGCCTCCACCCGCTTTGAAAAGTAGTCTGTGGCTGTGAGGATGTACCGGAATCCATCTGGTGTTTTAGAAACCAGTCCAGTTAAATCGATCCCCATCAGCTCCCAGACAGCAGAAATCTATAAAGCACAAAAAGTTAAACAACTTAATGTATGTTTAATATAAACTTTTAATAACTGCACGCATTACAGTGTTTCACTGTAATGGCTGAACAGCAGTTCACTCATCCTACCTATTTATTTCAGCCTGGTAGCACAATATGACAAGTTAATTTAACCATCAAATCATCCTACCCCTTTGTTTTGGTTATCTTGGTTATTTATTAGTTATTTCGTCCCATAGAATCGGCTTACTGTGTACAAATATGACAAGAAATCCAGACGGTCAAATTCTCCCAAAGTAACGGCACAAGTAAAACGACTTCTTTCAAATCTTTCAATTAGCCAAAGAAATCCAGACAAAAATATGGACGTGTCGTCAAGGAGAGGCTCCTGCAGAAGTTAAAACATTGTGAATACAGCAGGATGTTTCTGAATGGTTAGTTAACAGTTATTTTTTCAACTTTTCAACACTTAGCCGATGTTTGTGTTGGTACGGTGGCTAACATGTAGCTAAGTTAATTAATAATACTAATTGTCCAGTGAAATTCAGTTAAGCGTAAATTACATGTTACAGTTGGTAACAGATATTTTGATTGATGCTGACAGTTATTCTCTTTTTTGCAATGTTCTGTATAGAGATGGCTATCAAAAACAGCGTCCCTTATGTGACGTTTCTTGTACATTATACAGAATTTACGCCGCTATAATTCAACATAAATATGTTTTGGAAAATACTATATTTGTTAAGTCTGTATTACAATTACAATTAGGTAATTTAGCAGACACTTTTATCCAAAGCGATTTACAATTACATGGTGCTATTACATAGAGCAGATAGGGGTTAGGCATCTTGCTAAAAGATGCTTACAGGTAGGTATCATCGTCCTCTAGTCAGTTTTCGGAATCCGAGGCAGTGTGAAGTGTTTTGTAAACTATATGCTCCATGTCCACTTAACGTACAACAAGTTACCTGTTACAAAGTTCCATCATGATATGCGTTCGAGATTTGACGAAGCTCACTGCTCATCCTCCTCAGGTTGACAGCGTCTGTCAGGTTTCTAGTTTCATAAGCTTTATATTTTGGTGAAATGCTCAAACTGTTCAGTGTTTTTGTATAGGTGCACATGTAGAAATGTTGCAACAATGCCTACAGACAGGCAGACTATGCTGTATGAAAACACCACAGGTAACTTTTAAAAACTTTTTATTAGGTACACTAATTTGTCTGACTGCAGATAACATTTGTCATATACCATGACACTTACCTTTTGTAATTCACACCAGGTTACAAGATGGCTGCAGCAGCTCGAGGACCATTTATCATGTATGGTGGAAACATCCTGGGTTAGAGCCTGTTTGTCTGAATGTGTTCTCCCTAAAGAACAAATTCAACGTATACAGAGTTTATTTTGGGCCTTTTGCAGCCTGTTTGTTTACAGCTAATGCTGTTTTTGCAAATAAATATGTACGATTTTATGCAACCTCGCTTTAGATTAGGTTACTTCAGTGGGCATTACATTACAATGGTCACAACACACGCTGTATCCAGCAGCGGCGCCAGGGGGGGTCTTGGGGTCTCAAGACCCTCCCAAAAAACGCCTTGACCCCCCATTTGACCCCCCCACCCCCTTCCTGATTAAAATATAT
>JAODLI010042117.1:0-17706 GCA_027575585.1 Percopsis omiscomaycus
ATATCGCCATGCTGACCTCCTGGGTCAAATGGCATTGGGAGGTCTACTGCTGCAAAACCAATATTGGTTACGTCCTCACATTCCACTGGGGGATATAATCAAGAATAATGCCTTGCAAAGTGTTTGCAGTTTTTGTCCAGTCCAAAAGGACTCCACGGTTCAGCCAAAGATAACATGATGTTATAGCGGTGTATCGTACTGATTTCTCGATTAGCCCCTGCAGGCAATTTTCGACATCTTTTGTTGAACTTAATCAAATTGATTACCATAACACAACAAAGAGACTTTAGTGGGAGGAAAATATAAACTCTGGTTTACAACTCTCAAAAAAAACATCAGTATTTGATGTTTTTTAGGGGTGGTCAGACCCTGGTAAGCAGAAATGTGCAGGTAAAGCAGGACTCCCGGTGATTGTGTCTAAGCAGCGACATCCTTCACTACGTACCACAGTGCACAACCTAAAACTAAGTTATGAATTTTAATGTATTGTACATTTTTACAATAACAGCTCAAGTCTGGATGTTATCTGGATGTGGATTAATTGCATTTAACTGGGTGGAAAGAGGGAGCTGCATCAAACTTGTCTGCGCTACATATAGCTTTCTAGAAAACTGTTACAATATATTTATTGTGATTTGTCCCAGAACAAATAAAACGTTTTCCATCTACATGATTGTTGCTCTGAAACTAACAGCTCTTGCAGGTATGTTTTATATTTAATCATATTAATTATACATCAAGACAGACATTAATTTAAAAAAAAAAAGATCTAAATAAAATAAATCTTTCAACAATTAATATTTAAAATAGTGTAATGTTTGTATTGTACTTTCTATTTACAATATATGCAATATGTTTTTGTAAAGAATGTAATGCATCAAAATATATTTAAAATTTCTATTGCATTTTGTGGGACTATTTTTCTTTCTTCTTTCTCTCGGGTCATATTTACTGTAGTTTAACTGATATCAACGCAAGGCGCTGTTATGGAAAATTAGGGAAGCAGTACCTGTTTCTACAACTGACACCCAGAAGAAATATATCAAACGGACATCCTTTTTGTGAATGATTGATTTCACATTACCTGGACATGTAAAACACGTGTATAAAAGTAGGAAAATAAATTCATGAATACATAAATTGTTTTGTTGTTTCCCCTAATGGAACATTCAAGCTGTATAGAGCAATGGAAATTTTGGAGATGACCTGATTTATACATTGCAGATGGTTATGCACTGTGTGTGTGTGTGTTAATGTATTGGACATGTGTCTGGAGCAGGATAGGTTATGTGTTCTTTCGTTTCTTTTTGTTTATTTCCGGTTGCTACCATTCTGATTCTCCTCTTCCAGTAAACTCTTATTGCCTTTTAAACTTTTTTAAAACATTTAATAAAACGTAGTTTTGATATTGGAAACAACACGTCTTTGACTTTCATTAGTGAACGAACCATTGTGACCTTCAGGGATGTCACTAGACATTTATGGTTAGCCTCATTAGACTTCATTATTTCGAGAGTAAAGAGTATCTATTTCAAGGTACAATCAAAGCAGCAGGTACAATCAAAGGCTCTGTCAGACCACCACCCAACAAACTATTACGTAGCATCCTTGAAATTGCAGCCGTTAAGGATCCTTCCTTGACACCCTTATCTTTGTTGACTGTCCTCGAACAATTTCAAGTATAGACTTAGTAGCCTACCTCTAGATCTTTTGAACAGGTGCATCTATTTGACTGTGAACAGGGGGGCAGGATAGTCTAGTGGTCTGGGAGTTGGACTCCCATCCAGAAGGCACGCCTTGCATCTCACATCTGATGGCTAGGACAACTGACACATTATTTATTATTTGCAGCATATGACCTTCAACCTGAGAATAGATCTAATCTATTCTCAGGTTATCTCAAACACCCGTTATCTCAAACACCCGCACGTCTTAACTGGAGTTTCCCCAAATGAGCTTTAATAAGGCCATTGTGAAGTGAGTTGTGACGAAAGCATACAACAAACCAGTAACAAATAAAAGTTAAACTGTAAAAAGTAAAAATAATGTTCTGGTTTATTCTGCATCTAGACAGTGAAAAGGCAATATTGACTGAAATGCAGGCTTTGTTTAGCAGCTAGAAATATCTAAATCTCGGTAAGCCTGCTTTTCCTCACTGCAAATCTCTATAGAATTTATTTTTATCGTGACACCACATACAAAACTTTATTAGTCTTTCTCTGTCCCTTTTACATTCACATCATCTAAGAGTTTAACAAACAACTTGTACTGTAGCTTGTGTTTTTTCTTTTCTTTAAATAATGCACAATAGTAAACCACTGTACCGCTTATTAAGATACCTTTCTGAGCTTTTCCTTCTGACAGAACTTTCCAGAGCCTGTTTTAGAATAAGGCACATTAAAGTTATACAAAACAATATATATAAAAACATATTACACAATATCTGGTGTAATGGTGCACAAATCCAGTGGGTGTTTGTTGCCCCCTGTGCATGAGCATTAGACCACCTTGTTAGTGAACAACTTTGACGTGCATCAGGCCTTTATTTGACAATGACAATAGACGTGTTGTGGATAGACTCCATGACAGCAGCCAGGCGACTACAGAGGTCGTGAGGGAAATGGATTTGCACCTTGGGAGGGTCTTTCAGCACCACCATCTCCGCCGAGCAGTCCAACACCCTGGGGAGAAACTCACCCAGCTTCACCTGCAAAGAGTCTGTGGAGGACAGAGGCATTCGATATACTAAGACTGAAAATGTTGTCCTTTATTTCAGTGGGTTTAACTTGAACCACAATAAAACAGAAGCAAACTGTAATAAAAACAAAAAAATATATAGTTTCGAATAGTGTAACACACAAGAAAAGGTTAAAGAAGATAAGACCTCTGTTGAAACGTTTCACTAATGTAATTGTAAACCAGGTGAATTGGTAAAGAAATTGCACTCTGAAGAGTGAATTTGTTCATTTAGTGGTTCACTGATGTTTACCATCCATATCCTGGCCCAGACACGAGCACCAGTGGCTGCGGATGCCCTCCACGGCATCCCGGTCGTCCTGGGTCAGGCCCGTGTCGCGGCTCATCAGGTGCATGCAGGGGATGACCGCGTCGTTCATGATGGCCATGCCCTCCTCTACGTCGCTCTCCTCGCCGCTACGAAACAGCTGTGACGCGCTCTCGTTCAGCACCTGGTTGGAGGAGGGGAAACATCACGTTCCCCTGATTCCACTTGATATACTGTAAATAAATGTCCATTTTGTTTCTATTTATGGCTGATTGACGTAACACGATGCTAATTCAGCCAACTGCTCAATCCCAAGATCAATCTGTTCAAGCTGCTCGCTTTTGCACTTGGTGATATTTTTGGCTGGGCTAATGCTTATGGATGCGTAGAATAACTGGTGCCCTTATCGCCTTTATCCAACGCGACTTACAAGTACATGGTGTTGGACTTCCGGCTGGGAGTCCAACACCTAGACCACTAGACTATCCTATGTGTTCTCCGAATTCCAGGAAGGAGTCTTCCCTCACCTCTGTAGGACCCGACTTGGGGAAAGACCCTTCGTCCTACCAAGGAAGCGTCCTTGACTGAGCGACCACCGTGATACACTTGGCTGCTGACTCACCGTGATACACTTCCTCCTGTACAGACCAATGACAGATTGCTCCAAGCCCCTCTTCTCCCCGTTCCTCAGCAGGGTGGCGTTGTCCCGGTAGGCGTGGGCCAGGTAGCTTAGCGCCTCCCGCACCCTGCACAAGCACCGTCTCGTCAGTCATGTGACACACACACACACACAGGCAGGCATTCTAGTCACGTCGAGGTGAACCGGAGAGGAGGGTCGCCATGACAACACGTACTTGCCGTGCTGGTACTGCTCCAGCCCCGTCAAGAGGTAGACAAACACCGTCCGGAACAGTCTGTAGTCGTCGTGCCACTGCTGCGGGGGGGGGAGACCCGGGGCAGACAGTACAGTGACATATCGGTATGTGACGGGGGAGTATCTGAATGTAACACGTTTTAAAATGATGTTGGCTAGCACTGAGCCGGCACTGTGAACACAAGGTTACCTGACAATAGCAATGAATTGTCCTGAACCTTACCGTGTATTCATCCATGTCCATATCTTCTGGTTTGATGAGGCGCAGCTTAGCTCGGGCTTCCCTCATAATGCTGATGGCCCTGCAGAGAATGGATCATATTTACCTCATTATCTCCTACATTCTCCTGAACCTCCATTATCCAGCGATCTTATCTTAGTATTGAATGCATAAATAGAGTGTTTCTTTGTGTCCGAACTTTGATATTAAAAAGGGACCCTCCTTGGTATGCTCTTCAAACATTTTAGTATCACTGATTCCAACCACAAGGTTTACGTTTCATTTTTTATTTTTTTTCTATATTTGAAATTGCTTTTCTCCCGACATCCCCTCAAAAACGCTCACTGTTGCGTAAAAAAGAAAGAAGAAAAAAACAACATCTCAAGAGTGCCTGGAAAGGTCAATCCATGGGAACGGCCCAACTGTAATTCAGGGGCTTACACACAGCAAGTGTCAAAACTCAATCCCTCATAATGAAGGGCTCACTTGTCCATAAAATGGCCACTATGAAAGGCCACACAGTCCCGAGAACATGTGGAATCAGTGAAATGAGCTGTGAAGGAATGTATGTTTACATTCCTTTTACAAAGGAACGTATTTTCATGTACAATTTACACCATTTAGTAGTTAATTTTCTTCATTCAACTGCTGCAAGCCATGTTTTAAGACTAGTTACAAGAAGACAGCGAGTGACCACGAGTCTAATTGACAAATAGGGGAAATAAAGAATGGCCCCGCCCTGGATCTGAACCCATACCGGTCGTCGAAGCTGAGGTTGCGGTCGGTGAACTGCTCCAGCAGGGCCCTCTCGATGACGCGGTTGGGCGCCTCGTTCTGGAAGAAGTAGACCAGGGCGTGCTGGAGACGCACGTCCTCCCGGGGCGTGACCTCCTCCTGGGACAGCTCGTACAGCCGGGAGTACTCCTCATGGAAGGCCTGCGCACACCGCACACCGACCAGTTAGGTCTACGCGCGCAGTCCGAGCTAACCCCAACCCTGCCACTCTAAAGTCTCCAAAGCTCTGTGTGAAGAGAAGCTCTCTCTTATCTCTCTGCTCTAGGCCGCTTGGAGACAAAGGTACTGTGTGTCGACGTGATCCGTACCTGCTGGTTCCTCTGTTGGCCAACAGATGGCAGGATTTACATTTACATTTAAGCATTTAGCAGACGCTTTTATCCAAAGCGACTTACAATTAGTAGCCTAAATTACTTCACCTATTCATTTGCCCAACATTACTGTAAAGTGTATCATTCGCTCCTCAAAACAATATTTACAATAATCTAAAATTAGCACTCTTCAAACAGTCAATAACAAAGTAAAATAAACAAAGTGCTTAGCATTCTTAGTGCCTATCAAGCAGAATAGAAATACGTTTTATTTATTTTTTACTTCTTTAGGATTTACTTCTCGTCTATTCCGTTTCACCACTGTTGGCATGCTAACCTGCGCTTCCACTGATTTCTGTTCGGTAACGTAACTTCTATTTCTATTCTACTTCCTGTCTCCGTGTCTCCGTCTCAGCCAGGGTTACATGAGGTTACATAAGGTTACATGAGGTTACATGAGGTTACATGAGGTTACATGAGGTTACATAAGGTTACATGAGGTTACATGAGGTTACATAAGGTTACATGAGGTTACATAAGGTTACATGAGGTTACATGAGGTTACATGAGGTTACATGAGGTTACATGAGCCAGCGTTGCATCATACAGCCGATGGGAGATGCTGGCTCCCACAACACCCCCCCTGAAAGCGTACCTTGATGAGGCCCGCCTCAGGTCCGTCCTTGTCAAAGGTCTGCCTGGCCTTGGCTATAGCCAGGATGACACCCTGCATGGCTGGGGTCAGCATCATCTAGACGTAAGGCGCATTGACACAGTTAGTTACAAGAGACTCTTCCACCTCTAGCAGAGGTTGCTGTGTAACAGCGAGCCACTGCGTACACATATACACATAGTAACAGCTGTAGTGTAGTTATATGGGTTACGTGAGCTCACTTCTTCGTTGTACCCGTCGGCATCGGACCGCACCATTAGCCTGCCAACGTTGGGAATCTCCACCTCCGAGACCTCGTCCTCCGTCTGCCGCCGGCGCCGGCGGGCCGGGGCCTCTGCCCGCCCCCCGTCCTCCTGGTCCGGTTCGGCCTCCGCCTCGGGTGGGTCCGCCTCCTCGGGGGCCGCCTCCTCGGGGGCGTCTCGGTCCTCGAGGGGGTTCGTTGCTGCCCGGGGCCCCGTCTCCGCCGCGGGGCTCAGAGCCTGCAGGGGGCGTGTTGGTTCAACATGGCACGCCTACTTCTATATCAACGCTGTTGTCATGGCAGCCACCGAGGAAGCTAATGTGACTATATTTTGTTACAGTTGAAAGAAAGGGACTGATGGTTTTGATTTGATTTATACTACCAATTACTACGTTATCTCCCAGCATGAAAAGAAGTGCTCTGCTCTGCTTAATGGGAATTAGGTTGCAAGGAATGTAATAATTGTATTTTTCTATTCTGATAATAGCGGTATTGTCTACTTATATAAGTATAAATATAAATATATATATTTATATAATATAATCTAGGCCTAACCGCTGATTGTTAAATGCAGACACTTTCCACTATGTTCCTTCTGTAGAAGGAAATAAACACGTTGGCCACTAGAGGGCATAACAACATTGTTTATATACCTAAGGTGCCCACCAATATGTACAACATATTGTGGTTAATACACTGTACGGGGCATGTAAACAAGATGTTAGAGAACAGAGATGTAGGTGATGATAGGAGCATACTGCCCACATTCTAACTCCAAATTGTGAAGAGAGCTCTGTAAATCAGTACAGGTTTGCTCAGGCAAACAGTGTTATAATACTGGACTTTATACTGATCAACACTCACCTACGAGGAATAAAGATCTAATAACCTTCTCGTGTGACACCAACACAGTGCAACAGTAATGTAAACAACATGTTCTAATTTAAGAGTCTCACCAAACAACACACACACCCCCCCCCCCCCCCACCACCTCCCAGCAGGGAATTGAAAATGGCTACTGGTGTACATGTGGTGTCAGAACCGCCTTAACAGATATTCAGTCAGACTCCTGGCCAGAGGCCATGAATCCACTCCTAGACCAAGGAGGTCAGGGACCTGGCCACCAACAGCTGAGCGCAACAGATGGTCTACAGTGTTGGTGGACGGCTCCAGAACCCCCTGAGGGATTCTTTCGACACATTCTGTGACTGAATGTCTGTGTCTGAACAAGTTCACATGTTCACAATGTTCAAAAAAAAAAAAGAGAAGGAAACCCTAGCAGTCGCATTACCACAGGTAAATCCCCACCTTCGCACAGCAGAGCAATGTCCTATGTAATGACCAACGTACAGTACAAAAAGGTATTCACTAGAAAAGGTCCCAACAAGTGATCAACCTAATGTACGTTCCATGTCATTTCCCTAACGAGCTATGCAAACATATCATTGCACCATCCATTTACGTATTCTTTGGATAGCGCTGAATACCTTGGTTGCCAAAGCATACATACTCATGTAGCAGTGTAAAGTGATATTACCTATTAACTAAATAATTAGGAATGGGCAAGAGTAACCGAGTACTCGTTACCCACTCGACTTGCCTAGAAATGTTATTAACATTAAAAAATGACACGTGGATAATTTGGTTGGTGCTTTTGTGTTTGAGCAATGATACGCATGGGCTTTTTGTAGGCTAATGTTGAACTGCTTTAAATCAACCGCCTGGTAAGGTTTCTGAAATCTATCCAACAGAAAAGGCTTGCCTACTAAAATCACTCCAAATGCCCATCGCTACTAACAATGGGACTTGCCTATTGGACAAAAAAAAAAGCATCGACCTTTACTCCAACCGAGCTAAGCCTCGTGTGAGTCAACGCAGCTCTCAAAACAACCTGACCAGCAAGCCTGTCACTCTGCTAAATGCTGAAACGGGATCTCTGACCCAGATGTACATGTATACATACGCGAGTGTGGCCAACGGTCTCTGACCCATATTCTAAGGGTGGGCGGGGGGGAGTGTGCAGCTGCTCCCCGGGGACATGGGTGGTACCAACGTGGTTGTCGCCGGGGTCTGGGGTGGGCGTCACGGCACCGATGCCCCCGGAGGGGTTGCGTACGGCAGTCTCCGGGCTCAGGGACCGCTCTGGGGGCAAAGAAGGAGAGGTGGGCGATAAGCGTCAAGTTACATACCTTTTTTAAGACCGTTAGGAAGGCAATTTAAAACCTATTTCATGTCCATACTGGCAAAACAAAAGGGGGCTGGACTTTGGTGATGCTCCCGATGGGAATACAGAACAATACTGGATGATGGCAGGCGTTGGCTGCTGGCTATATGCTTTCTTGACTTACCACGCGAGTCTAAGGCCTCATACCCAAAGTTCATCACTTGAGCGTTATCTTGTTAACGGAAACAATATCAACGTATTACTTCTAGAAGTAGATATTGTTTTGATGAGGAGACGCCACGTTAGCCCACACGTGCGACACACTAGCTAGGTGTGCTCCGATCCATTCTGACCGGGCTGCACAGTTTGCATTAGTGGTTTTGTTACAGCGCGATCAATACAAATGTTCCCAATTAAATACATTTAAAAGAGAGACTGAAGTTAATGCAACTACAGTAAAAGTAACGTTAACTTCCTAATCCAATCAAGGCCTGTCAAAATTGGCCTGTCAAAACTTTCTATTTAGCTTTTTTCGAGTGTCGTATCGTTGGTATCGTTATGTGTAGTCAGGGTCTGCATGATCTGACCAAGCCCCCAAATGAAGGTCAATGACCAACAGAAGAAACGGACGTCTTCTCCTCAACCCTCCTCAACCTGAAACAAACCCCACGAACCTTCAGGAGACTCCTCGGGAGCGGGCCCAGGAGTCTCCTCGGGAGCGGGCCCAGGAGTCTCCTCGGGAGCGGGCCCAGGTGTCTCCTCGGGAACGGGCCCAGGCGTCTCCTCGGGAACGGGCCCTGGCCCCTCCGTCTCCGCCTCAGGATGGGGCAGAGGCTCGGGGGCAGTTGGCGGGTCCAGCTCTTGAGTGGCGGGCCCTGGCTCCGTGGCCGAGTCTGCTGGCAGCTGCGGTGACGTAACCGGACCGGGACTGGGACTGGGACTGGGGGACTCCGGGGCCGCCGTAGCTGAAGCCGAGACCAGTTCCCCTTGCGGGGGCGCTGTCTGGCTGAACTGCTCCTCCCACTCGCTGATCTCCTGCTGGAACCAGCGGTTGTCTTCTTGCACGTAGCGGCGAAGGACGGGGGGCAGTGAGTCCATGCCCAGCAGGACCTGGCCGGTCTCATCATCTGCATCTTCTGGGAGGGACAAAGGTACCGTTAAAGCTGCATTCACATGCAACCTCTTTATGTGATGAAGAACGTTGTCTGGGGCGCTACCGCTACCGTCTCCATTTCTGATAGTTATGGGAAATGACAGGTCTCACTACTCCGCTTGGGATCTCGGTTCAGCTGTCAAAGAAGCGGTTGACGTAGGGCGTCATTTTCTGTGAAGCAGAACTTCTTTCAACTGAAAAAGACGCCCTGAGCTACGGAAAGAAGCGCCTGGCGCAGGGCCTTTTGTGAAGGCGCGGTCTGCCCCACAGGATTCTTACGTAAAGCAGACACCAACGCGCAGCCTTAGGTAGGCATGGTAATGGTAGATAACATCGTATTACGTTATTACGTTTAATTGCATTAGATGGGGCAGTAACACGGTTTACAGCGTTAAAGCCACAATGTTGCTACGCTCCTCAATAGCGCCCCCCCTGAACCTCAACCTTCTACGGTAGGATGTTTGAAGCTCAAAGCTACATTCTCAAGCGTCCCGAGCCGTCGAGTGTCGGCACCTGCGACGAGGTGTGCCTGCGTGTCGTCGATGTACATGAGGCAGTAGGCGCTGGCGTTGGTGGTGCCGCCGTGCGAGTCGCGCACCAGCTCCTCCCAGGTGGCCTCGGCGACGGAGATGTCGTTGTACTTCATCCAGCGCTGCTTGGCGTGGTCGTAGACGTAGGCCCAGTAGTGGCCCGCCTGCGCCTGGCCCTCGTGCACGAGCACCGCGTGCAGCCTGTAGGGCACCTGGGGGTCACGTGGGGGTCACATGGGGGTCACATGGGGGTCACATGGGGGTCACATGGGGGTCACGTCAGTGTTGAAGGGAATCAACACTGATTGGTTGGTGTTCTGGTTACACATGCACACACTGCTGTGTACTAGAATACCATGTGTTTATTTGTTAGAAAATAACATTTGATTCCTTCCTAATTAACAAATTACAACAATGACATCTTTGGATCGTTTTGTGTGTGCCGTCCATCTGGCGAACACACAGTTATCTGTGAGTGAATGAGCTCTGTAAAGTCATCTATTTTCAATGATTTCCACCATTCCAAATGTAAACTCGCAGTGAGGCAAACACGTCATTCAACACTAATTCACCGTACAAAAGGAAACGTGGGAACCAGGACTAGCTCAAGGACTAGCTAAACAGAGCTGCGGCGGGGCTACGGTGGGCCCGAGAGGCGTTGAACTCGTATCGCACATACAGTGCCGGCTGGACGGGGGGAGATTGATTTGCTATCTGTCAGTACGAACCGGGTGAGTGTGGGGCGGAGAGCCTACCTGACAGAGGCTGTTATCTGAGTACATGCCCTCCAGGGCTTGGCTGACTCGCTCAATGCTGGCCTTTAACTCTAAACAAACACACACACACACACACACACACACACACACACACACACACACACACACACCTCTCAATAACAGAGCTTGCTGAAACACAATGTAATTAGCCTCTGTAGTCAAGAACAATGAAGAACAAAGTTGTCGTGATGGTGTTAAATAGGGCTTATAGTTTAGGAATACAAATAAATAAATGCATTTGACTGTGAGCAAAAAAAAGAATGGTTGGCTACCGTCGACGTTGTTCTCCACCTCGGTCCTCCAGCGCTGCAGGCAGGTCCTCACGTGATGCAGCTCTTCTTCGCTGATGCTATGAGGGGCCGGGTGAGGGGGGCAGTCCATGGGAGGCCTACACTGAGTAAAAGGCTTGTAGATGGGGGTCCTTTGGCAGGCGGAGATCGACCCTCCATCCAGCTGATCTGCGGCCTGACTACAGAAGGGAAGGCAAAGAGAGTATGACCTTGGAAGTCTCCTGGTAACTGAATGAAAGGTTACCCACTGTATACTGTAAGCATCTGAGGCTTTTACAGTAGGGCCTGAACCTTTACTGTAGCTCGCAAGCATTGCCAGATTCCATTCAGCTCTATTCCCAGGGAGCTATCTTTAGTCACTGTGGCCTAGTATTAAGGTTTACTGGTGCCAGACCATAATGCCACCTAAGTTAAGTGTTGCGAGATAAGGCTTGAGGGCTGCTCACTGTCTTGTGTGAAACATGGGCCTTCTGAAGCCCTTTGAATCTCAAACTGACAAAAACAGCATGGAAAGCTGATTTCAAATTATAGTAAATTAAATGTCGAGTGTATTGTCAATCAAAATGAGTATTACTATTGGAGAAAGCGTAAAAAAAAAGAGCTAATTTTGCTAGTTGGACCACAGAGATCTCCCTGAGAGTTCTGTTGCTAGGGACAGCTTCTCTGTGATTGGTTCTTTTGAGAGTAGGCCTTAACCTGTTGTCCTCTGAGATGGGGTCTGCAAGTTGCTGGACAGGCGAAGAGGCAGTCTTCCTAAGGTCCTCGGCTAGGGACACACTCGTGGGCCTGGTGGTGGCAAACTCCAGCACAAACTGCAGCATGTCAGCCAAGGGATACTTGGTCGGTCCTGAGCCATAGTTTTTGTAACTGTGAATAAAGACAGTGTTTTGTTGAGACAACACACACATACAGAGGGCCTTTAAAAAAACATCCATCTTATATTACTGAAAGCCAGTAAGGAGTCAAATTACCTTTTTGATATATAAAAAAAACATATATAAATACAGAGCTATATATATATATATATACTGTATATATATATATATATATATATCTGTTACACACCGTTTGTGTGCAACAAATCATGAATTCAACTTGTCATTTTACTATTTATTTACATGAAAGTCTAACAGAAACACTACGTTCTGCACATCCTAGCGTTAACCTACCACTCAAGTTTCTGATGAAGAACTGCAAGTTGATCCTTTAATCTTTTCACTTCTGCCCTCCTGCCATGTGTCGTCTCCATGTTTTTGTAAAGGTATCTGAGCACAAAAATCACCATCAGTTGATCTTAAATTTACATCCTTAGTTTACATCTTTACATGAACTGTAATCAAAACAAAGTCAAAATACATGCATTACATATTAGTTCATCTTGAGGCTACCAATAGCTCAGTTCCAACCGACGACACGCTTAGAAGGTTCTTGGAATACATCCCTCTTTATTGTACAGTGGAAATGATTGACTGATGGACCACTGTAGAAAGCAGGGGACATCTAATCTAGGATAGTTGCATTTGTGTAACGCTCACCTGTCCATATAAACGATTTGTGGGAACTCTAGTTTCTTGTGGATCTTCTCTGGGCGTCCAAGTTGAGCATTGAACTCAAATCTGGACAGTTCAAAGGTCAAGACGGGCGGTAACTTTGAAAACCATCTCTACAACCGAGAGAAAATAGACGGTGGTTACTTCCACTGTAGTCTGACTGAACACCATCATCCGCTGTCACATGCTATCTTCTGCAACTGGCATATTCGGACAGAATCTGTGCAAGTGATCCTGATTGGCTACTACTGTACATATGCAATTTGGGGGGGCAGGGTATTCCATCATCCTTATCAGGAGGGAACGCAACATAAACATTTTATTCAACCGCACATTGATGATGAATGTCAAAATGCATTTTTCTCACCTCGCGGCCGGATGGAATGGTTTGATCCGAATGAAGGCACTCAATCTCCCTCTCTATCATGGCACCCTCTAGGCATTCGCCCAGGTTGTTGAAACCATTGACCTGGAGTGGATACTGCCCAAACTGTTCGATATTGGACAGTACCTTACCTACAATGACACATTTTGTTAATAACCGGCAATGCCATGTGTTCTCTGTAGGTTGTGGTGCAATTCCAAAACTAAACTCTTCATACCGTTGTGTTTTCTTTCTGTGACAAAGGTACCATAGAAAAGCTGAACCATGGGGTTTTGCTGTTTGTCCTCTGGGTTACTGAAATAAGTGAAAAGGGGATTCATATTTCCAGTTGTTTCCGTTAGCAACCAGAGAGGCCATGAAACACTATTTCCTGCTGTAGCATTCGTGCGTCGCTGTAACTTACTTTCCATTGGCCGCTAGCTGAAAGGCATCCTCTAGCCAGTCCAGAAGTTTGTGGGTGAACTCGCTGACATCCTGGAAAGGATGGGTCGAAAATAGTTAAGTTAAGTGTGTGTACACAATAAAATAATAAAAAATATAATTAAATATAATTAAATATAATAAAAAAAAAAAAAGTATATTATATTTTTTATATATATTACAAGTAACAATAACAGAATTATGATGACTGTTACTTTGTATAGGTTATTTTTCGCCATATAGTTTTTCACACGAGCTTCAGTTTTAGCTAGCTATCGATTGGCACACGTGTGTTTCGTTCACAGTAAGGGTTCAACCTGTTGGGCCTCGTTGGTCCTGAAGGCGTCTCGGAGCAGCTCCACTGCGGCTGACGGGTCCACAAACCTGCGGGATGAGCCCACCATGAGGGCGAAGAGGCAGCGCAACTCCTGCATGAAAGCCATGTTCCTCTTGTCCTGGCAACAGAGAGTCCCACTTAGACCTCCAGCGCATCAACCCCGCTCCACCGGCACACAGAGAACAGTAGGCCATCGCAAAGTCAGAGAAATATCTACACATCAGACTGGATATTTAATACGGCCTTAGTAGTGCTTACTCTTGCAAACATGTAATATTGACTCAACTTACTTTACTGTATATACAAACTACAGAAGCCAACGTATTTTGAGTACTTCTTGAGTACTCTTTGAGTACTAGGGGGCAGGATAGTCTAGCGGTCTGGGGGTCGGACTCCCAGCCGGAAGGTTGTGGGTTCGAGCCCCATAGTTGGCCTACCTGTAAGCATCTTAGTAATAAATGACCTAAATGACCTCGCTGCTTGACTGCTGGACTGGCCCCCCTTGCGTGCAGGGGTGAGGGCGGTGTGTACTCACGGCATGGCTCTTACACTTCCCCAGAATGCGCTCGGACAGGGAGTAGTTGAGCACCAGCCTCCGGAACACAGGCAGATGGAAGAGTGACTGAAAGATTACCAAGACAAAAGAACTCTCAGTGTTGAGTCACAGCCAAGCGAATGCAGACAAACTCCACCGCAATGCGTTTGGTCTATACCAGACGTCTCTTACGGGAAGGTAACTGGGTAAATGCTACCTGGCTTACTATTTAGTCCCATTCAGCCAATTAGTTTTATATGTCACGTATGGTACGTCGTAGAGGGGATCCTAAGCACTTATGAATACCTTGATGTTGATCAGATTTCCTCTCGACTAGGAAATTAAATTACAGTTTATCGCACACTTGCTATCGTTTACACCACAAAAGATACCATATGGGGAATATGAGCGGACATCACAAAGCCACTTAGTCTTAATCTGATAACTTGATTTTCCTTTAAGGCTGGAGAGGGCTCGTTTTATCACCATCCACTCTGCCTATCCATTCTATTGGAACAACCATGACGTTAAACCCCTCTCTGCTTGGCGAAACCTTCCTGCTGCACGTAGACACGGATTATAAAACCAATCAGAGGTACGAATAGACTTTCAGTGGGCAGTCAGCTGAATCCGTATTGGACTACTTCAGTCAGCCATAAATAGCAGCTGATATTTATTTATCTGAAAAGTAAGTTTGAAGTAAAGTAAAACACAACAACAGTAAGGCAAAGGAAAGGGTACTTTTTCTATTCAACTACCCGGTTTCATTTGGCCATTCCTATTCCCTAATAATAGCTGGTGGTTTTTGCTTCTGAATCAATAAAGCAGTGTATGGGAGTTGAATCCAATATGACCCGTTCTCTGCGTTAATTGACAGGAATATAAGCTCATTTCAGGCTAGGTCTGAAAAGTCCATTGCTCTCTCCATCATCACAACACTGGACTATTTAATTATCCACACAGCCTGAGCATTTCAATGAAGGCTCCAGTTTCTGCTGGGCCACCTGATAGGCCCGGATAAACTCAGCCTGAAATGAACTGGTAATAGAATTAGCAGCACAGTAAAGACCCTTATGTTTTCATTTGGAGAGCGAATCACTACCATACAATATATCTACTCCCTTTTGATTTTTTACAAATAAGTCAGTTAGCCCAGCATAAAGAAAGTAGAGATGATGATTTGGGGAGATTTGACTGTAGCTGCAGTCCAGTATATCGAATCAGCCAACGTATTCAGAATGCTATTTTGAAATGAGTTACATGGACTTATTTTAATGTTGCAGGAAATAGAGAGGGACATCAAGGCTGCCTTGAGAAAATCAAAGCTGGGTTACACAGTTTGTGCCTTTTTAAAAAGGCACAAACTCTCTAGTTTAGGAGGAGGGTGAACACCAAGCTTGCAGGCGTTATAAAAATAAAGTAACTAAACAACAGTTTTGGCTCTAAGCAAGTGACAAAATTCTACATTCTAAATAACTGCACTGAAAAGATGGAGAGAGGAAATGTCATTTGGACTTATTTTCTTGAAACCTCTTATTCGACAATAAGAGTGCTGTTTCTATAAACAATATACACTCACCAGCCACTTAATTAGGTACACCTGATGAAACGATTCAACGGTATGATCATTTTGGAGGATGTAGTTTGTGGTGCTGTTGAATTGTATTGTGCTGACACGTGTTTCTATTATTTTGACAACCTAATTTCAATCAATGACGTTAGGCTAAATAACAGATAAATTAAACACCTTTGTGTTTAATTCAATACAGCACAACAAACTACATCCTCCAACATGATCATACAGTTGAATCGCCCCCTCTCAAGTGTTTCAACATAAACTGAACATTGGAACACTCACGAAGGTTGACTTATTGCAGGACTGTTCTATTAGACAGCATTAGTTTAGCTAAGTGTACCTAATGAAGTGGCCGGTGAGTGTATATAACACAAACAACAAATATAATAAACAATAAACCTAAACATTTCTGCCATATGGTCAAATACATTCATAAAGTCTTAATGTCAATGTAAATAAAGTCCCACAGAGGCGTGCTTCTGTTTCTAGAATGGCAAACCAAAACCTAATGTATGCTCTAAATGCTTTTAATGCGGGGAGAGTACAACATAATAAATACGATTTAAACCTAACCTCAAGTTGACCAGCTTTGCTATGTAGATTTTCCCCTTCTATAGTTAGCTTGCCTACGGTAGCAGATGCTTCTAACTGCCCTGCCTGGCCAGAAATAATTTGCAGGTGTTTGGTGTGGTGTATACTGTAATTCTTTGGAATCTATACAAGTTGCACAGGTTTTTACACATATAACTCGCCTGGATAACAGCACTGAACCAGCAGGTGTTTCCAACATTACGGATGCCCACAGGCCAATCTTCCTGTCGGATCCAGTCAGCGGGACTGCAGACCTCATTCTGGGCCTCACATCTTTTCCTCTTTATCCTCGCGGTGTTGTCCTCCACACTGGCCTCCAGAGCCCTGCGACATCAGCGATTAGTTACGGCTGGTCCATCCACAGCTCTAAACCTAAAGCTCAGTAGGATAACTTGGCAAATCGCAGCCTGTATGTTTATTTAAGTGCATTTTCATCCATGACATCGAGGCAGGGAGCAGTGTCTGCCACGCTAACTCATCACATCACTTTCCTATGTATTTTCCCCGTCACTTTACTTCCCAGTAAATAGACACACAGCCAATTCAAGGTGTCTTTTACTGTATTACCAGTTTGTTACACTAGGCCTTGGGAAGAACCATTCCAACACTAATTGCAATAGCGGAACATTCCTTTTCAGTTGCCATGTAAACTTGTTAATACGATGGAATAATGTATTTGTCAGAATAAAACCCTAAGGGCTTTGGTTGCATGCAGGCAAACAGTCCATGTGGAGAGCAAAAGAAGCTGAACGCAATCTCGGAAATAATAGTCTATCGTCTGACGACGATTTATATATATATATATATATACCTGACGATGGTATAGCATCGTCAGGTAGATGGCCGATGGGTTCCAACATTGATGATTAAAAAGACCTGACGATGAAGGCTTTGGATAATGACTAAGCTATTGTATTTGCATTACATTCTGTACCTGTTAAACTCTCTTTCCTCCTCCTGGGCTTCATGCGATTCTTGCAGACTGAGCTCTATAGCCGCCTGGAGGTCATCGTTCTGACTTTCTGCACAAACACACAACAGCAAGCAACAGCAACAGCAAGCTCTCAATGTGCCCTGAAACAGCTCCAAAAATGTGTGGACATAAATAACGCAAAGCATTCAAGTTCTACAGTAAAATGGCTCTACTTAAAAACCCTGTAAGACCCCTTGTTGTAAAATTACAACGTAAAAAGAGATGTTGTTAGAAGGAAACCTTGAGAGGTTGTGTGAGTTCATGGCCATAAGGCGGGACTTATAAACAAATGTATGATCCAATAGCAT
>JAODLI010042128.1:0-17705 GCA_027575585.1 Percopsis omiscomaycus
ACCTATATCTATATCTATCTATCTGGATTTTCACATTTCAATGCACAGTTTAGAAAGCCAGATTAGGCTAGGGCACTCAATGAAGCCATTTCATTGTCACAGATAGCGCCAACCTAACAGCATTTCATTATCACATCTGCTGTGGGCGTAGAAGTGCCCATTTCTTTCTAATCACTTGCCCCCTTTTATCTTGGTGTGTCTCTCCTTTCTTGCTCTAAAGCTTCACATTTCACTTTCAGCGTGGCGATTCTCCTGCAGACGGGTAGAACCTGTCGGTACTGTTTAAAGCAAGGTCAATCTTTTAGCGCTCTAGAGAAAAGTGGTTTTAGACCCGTGACCCCCTAAATTAATTAAAAGTATGTGAGTGCAGAGGAGGGCTCACAAGCTATGAAGAACTTTTTAGTGCTACACACAAAATGTCATCTGACCAAGATAATAACATTTATGTACTGTCATGTATTAATGATAATGATAGAACTGAAATAATTAAAGTCAACGTGAAATTCATGTTTAGATTAATGATGATTTTTGAATTAAAATAAGTAATCAACTGAAATAATAGGTTTGATAGGTGGATAATTTGGCTGGGAAAATAACAGTACAGCTAGGCGAATTTCCTTATAATGCTTCCTATGATACTACAAACATTATAATGAAATAATAACTGGAATAATAATAAATAAATAAACCACTATACTACTTCTACTGCAAATTATTATAATATTAACTATTGTTACAAAATTATTATTTCAATATTCTTCTAGTGACCCCGCCAAATCTTTTCCTGACCTGTCAAGGGTCCTAACCCCCACGTTGGGAACCAGTGTTCTAGACCTACAAGTAAACAGAGAGAGAGAGAGAGAGAGAGAGAGAGAGGGTAGGCAGGCAGGCGTAGATCAACTTCTGACCTTGATTTCCAGGCTGGCTGAGGGTTTGACACCCTGGGTATTTAGCTTGTCATTATAACGCAACACATCTAAACCCTCAATGTCATTCTTTCCTCTCAAATCTTAGAACCGTCCTAAATCTAGACCCGGGCTGTATTACATATCTCACAGTGAAGTTAATACGGTCACGTGACCCCCGAGATCCGCCTTGCTATTCTTAGAGCCTCTGTGAAGCCGCACAGACCTTGAACGTGTCACGTGACGCAGTATCGCATATCCATAAAAAGCCTCTGATCCGAAACACGCTGGCCTCACCGTTTGTGTTGACAGTCACATTTGATTTGCGCAGGTCGCCTTCTTAGCGTTCCTTCGTCGAACATATAGATGCTCCCGGAATGCACGGAGACGACATCAACAATTGCTGTGTGCATAAATAGGAACTGATGATGAGCTAGCTAACAAGTGCTGCTTAGAATGCATGGCTTTAACGCGCTACCACTGGTAGGCCTAAGTATAAGTAAAAGGTACAAACCCCTTTTTGTTTAAAACACTTGTTGTTGATTAGAATAAATCTCGCCCCCATCGCAGTTGGAGAAAGTTGAAATTAAATTACGGTGCCGAGACTTTATTTAAACACGACGTCTGTGTTTCCATATTTCCTCCCCTCTGCTGTCACCTTGAACCGTGCGCTGGAGTATAATTGAAACTGCAGTATGAAATCGGAGCTTATATTATGAATATTAATGTGGTTGCAACGGCTGGCGGTCAGGGGTGCCTTAACATTACTGTAGGCCCGCAGCTGGATGGATAGATAGCCTACTGTCCCACCAGAGGTCTTTGAGTATTTTTTGTAATTTGGGTGAACTGGCCCTTTTTAAATGGGGTATTTGAGGGAGCAAAAAAAGTTCACCTCCATTTCTGTGAAGCCTGAAGTCCCACAACACAATAATTCCCCCAATAATTGATTATTAATAATCAGCCCAAATCTGCTGTCTGTGTTGTTGACAAAAATCGTTTTATTCGTTTATTTATGATTTCAGAAACACTGGTACACTGATTTTAAGCAGAAATGCGTAAAACGTAAAAACATTTGACAAGAAAAATATTTTGGACTTTGGACTTTGGCCTAAATGGATCAGACTTTTACTAATGTAAACTAAAAATGTCCCAGACAGCTGTGCCCAGAGCACGAATAATGGGGGCTGGTTGAACACTTGAGGGGATGGAACAATTAATCAAATCACTCTGTGGAACTGCAAAAGATTCACAAATCTATTTATTATGTAATATTTATTTATTTGTTTGCGTTTCTGAGCGCTGCTAGGATGGGAACACTTCATCTTTTCTGTCAGCCACTGACAGTGGGGACGACACTGAAAGCCCGTGCACGGTGCTCCTACAGGCTACCGGATTGGTGAAGTCCTTCCCAGCATGCTCTGGGGACCAAGGCAATGTTTTTTATAAATCATCCAGATGTTGCATTCGTGCTCTGTTGTGTTTCTACAATGCTTCTAGCACAGTGGTTCTTAACGTGGGTTCGATCGAACCCCAGGGGTTCAGTGAGTCAGTCTTAGCGGTTTGGCGGAGGATAAGACGCACCCGACTCATATGATTCGTATGAAACTGGTGGGGTTCAGTACTGGTAGGCAAGGTTAAGAACCACTGTTCTAGCAGTTTGCCGTTTGATGTTGTGAAAGAATGCATTTTTTGCACCCTGAGTAAAGTTAGCATGTGCATCAGTTAATCAGTGCGCCGGTGCATTAAGGAGCCCATGCCGGCGGTAACGTGGTCAATGTCGCTTAAACTAAAGGCCTAAACTATGATCTTTCACTCATAGCTCTGTTGGTTCTGCTGCCACTCTGTAAACAGGCAAGGGTGAGAATGAAGAATTTCCTCTACGTGTTTGGACAGCTGGCTCTGTACCTCTCCCACTGCGTAGAGGCCTTAAAGCTGCAATCCACTACTCCTTTACGTTTTTTTAAATTAGATTTTTACGTATTTGCGAGAACTTGTTAGTCTGGATAGTCTGGTTTCAGGACCCCGTAAACCCCAGAGAACCTCAGAATTCTGTTTCATCACGAAAGAATCTGAATGAGTGGCCATTGAATCCAGGCTACTTGCTTGTGGTCTGCCAACATGCACTTTGAGCCTGTTATTGATCATTTCCAGCCATTGTTTTCCCTTTGTCTCCCTCTCCGGCGGCGAGTGCTAAGTTGGAACTACAAAAGTTGGAACTACAGAAGTAACAGACCATGTGGTGTTGTGTGTGTGTGTCACGCTATACCCACAAAGTCTGGGTCTGATTGGTTAATAGCATTCAAACTGGAGAGTCCTGTTTAGGATGTGCGGCACACATTTGCGCTCTACACTCTAGCGGTCTGGAGAGAGTCAACAGAGTCCAAACATGTTAAAAGTGTCCATCTGTACTGTGCTACTTCCACGTCAGGAAACGGTTACATTTAATTAAAAAACTGAAAATAAATGTAACCAGGATTTGTGTATTAACGAATGCAGATTTTAATCTTTGGAAACGACAACAATTCTGACCTCGCTACCTCTACGTGCACTGAGCCACGCGCTTATAAAGACTTGGGACAGTCTCCTCAGCTGTCACAAGCTTCAGGTGATGTCCGCCCTGCGCAGGAGCTTATCAGCATTCCAGTCAATATCTGGGCTGTGATGGATGGCTGTACGCTGCATGAGAGGCAAATGGGAGTGAACAGGGCTGTCCCCTTCCTCTTGAGGCTTTTGACTGCTTTGGTATTCTGCGCAGTTGTGCTTTGTCCTCAACCTGTTATACGGCCGGAAATACCACGCTGGAGCCAGGCTGGAGCCACGCTGGAGCCACGCTGGAGCCGAGCTCCCTCGTAAGTGGGAGTGGAAAAACATCCGGGGGGGGGGTGGTTGAACCTGCTCCTCCACACTTCACACTCCACTGTCCACTGGCGGACAAACAGGCGGAGACGCCAGTGCGTGCCCAGACTGCCTACAGAAACGCATGTTAAGAGCTCACGTTTTCATGGTGCTGTCAGCCGGTTCGGGACTGAGTGCCGGGTAGAGTTTAGAGGCGTCTTGACATGACGTTTCAGCCGACACGCCACTTAGAAGGCATGTCGGCGGGGACTTTTGTCCTGAAGGGCGAGTAAATAAAATCCACAAAATACAGAATCCTTACGCTGTTATTGACATCTTACTAGTGTCTCTGAACACTTGCATTTGCTCTGCCCTGATGCAAACCAATCTAAGATTTAATATCAAATGGATATTAAAAATGATAAGCCATATGCATGAGTGATCCTTAGTCCACTGTCTCTGCGACATAACAATACGGTCTAGTCATATCTGAATTTGAATCTGGCGTGGAATGGAGAAGTCACTGTGGATGTTTCCTCACTCGGCAGAAGGTCGGAGCCTGAATACAGAGCAGGAGAGCGAGCAGGAGAGGAGAGAATGTAGTGGGGAACACTGACTGACTGCACGCTGCATAAAACATTGCTGTATTGTTGAGGAAACGTAAAGAAGACTGAGCTAGCCCTCGTGAAATGCAGTGCAAGGCAGCAGGCAGCCGGGCTTTGTGTTATTCCCGTATCTGCATTCCCTCTGTACGTTGCAGAGCTTTACCCCGCCTGCACTCCATAAGGCCTTGTGTGCGGAACACTACGTGTGTGCTGTCGGAGTGACAGGCGTTGGATATTTGGTCCACGTCACTGTCACCCCCCCCCCCCCCCCCCTTGCAACAGCTGCTGAATATTGTTTTTACCTGGCTGACTCTGCAGAGACTGTGACCGACTCTGCAGTGGGTTTTATTAACAAGCGTGCTGTGGCTGCTAATAAGGGGGGGCTCCAGAATGTTTTGTCAGTGTGAATGCGGCTGATTTGACTAATTAGTTCATGTACTATATAGTTAGACGGAGGTGTTAATTAGTAGCAAGTATTTGGTTAGTACTACGACGGTTTCCTGGAGACAGACAAATTGCTTATATGTCTGCTACCCGTTCCAATGTACTATAAACAGACGTAAACAAACATCCACCTCCGGCAGAAGTGCTTTGGATGAAACCATCCAGCAACCAGATAAACAAATGCACAGACTAAGACCTAACCAGACCTAACCAGACCTAACCTTACATAACCAGACCTAACCTTACATAACCAGACCTAACCAGACCTAACCAGACCTAACCTTACATAACCAGACCTAACCTTACATAACCAGACCTAACCTTACATAACCAGACTTAACCAGACATAACCAGACCTAACCAGACATAACTTTACATAACCAGACCTAACCAGACCTAACCAGACCTAACTTTACATAACCAGACCTAACTTTACCTAACCAGACTTAACCAGACATAACCAGACTTAACCAGACATAACCAGACTTAACCAGACCTAACCAGACTTAACCAGACATAACCAGCAAAAGTAATTAACAGTGGAAAATATTTTGCATGGGCACAAAATCCACTTCCCTACCATTGCTATTGTGATTTGTTAAGTGAACTGTCTGTCAATAGAACCCTCCCCAGAAAGGGTTTTATTGATAAATATGAATTAATTGATTTAAATATTTTACAGTGTTGATCAATAAAGGTATTTTCTCCCCCGCACCTTGCACTCAATGGCATGAGATCTGCTTGGTGTTCACCGGGCTCTGCAGGAATCTACAAGAATGCTCGGTCACTTCCGCATTAGGAGTTGGTGTCTGTAAAGACAGGTGCTTGGCTGGACCGCTGCCTGGGTATATTGGGCAGAACAGCTGACACCTTCCTTCTGATTGGTCTATATGATTTGTGACATCACAAACCTTCAACCTGTGAAAAAACCTGTCTTTCCAGACACAGCCCCTTTAACAACTAAACGAACGGATTTGCTTCAACTTCATGTGCATCATGAAATAAATGTGGCGAGACTAATGGAAAAAGACTTGCATCAAAACATCACGCTAGATTAATAATTTTTTCCATAACATTTTTTGGAGCGAATTATCTGTAGACTTAATGCTGCTTAGACTATTTATTAATTACAAAAATTTGCTGTTGCGTTCTGTTGATTCGCTAGAATGAATCTGTTTATGGGAAACTTCTATTAAAAAAAAAAAAACACTATGTTAATGACAGTAGTCACTTAGTCCAAATGTGAAAGTGCACATAATATGTAGGGGTGTCCCCGACTACGAATTTACATAGCCAAATCAGACTTGTTTTTGGGGGGGGGGGGGGGATATAAATTATATTGGTGGAAAAAACTGTCCGACCTGTAGTTAGTTTTAGCGCGTCAGAATACCACAAGCATATCAGTGAGCCGGTCAGATGAATGGCTGTCTGTACGAGAGTATAGCTACAAACTAAAACTGAACGAGTATTGTTACAATTCAGAACTTCTTCACAGAAACCGCTATCGGAACATGCCGCGACATGCCGGAATAGAAAACATCTTCAAACATAATCCCACGGGAACTTTACGCCAGCGATTGAAAAAGGACAATGGGTGGACTGAATAAATAAATAAATTATAATCTAGCGTCTATTCTAAAATAAATCTCCATGGGAGATGGCGCCACTATCTTGGTCAGGAGTGGCAGAAACTTTAGGGCAGTATTTGAGGATGACGTTTACCCTGTACATATATGTCTTGGGAGATCGCTATGTGGGCTAGTAGCATGCCTTGTAATGCTAACGTAATCTCATTAACATTAATAAAACTGTTACATTTTAACTTAATATATTCATATCCGAGGTTTGCCGCGATACTTTCCCATATATTTTCTCAATTGTGTAGACATTGAGGCCCTTATCAGAACATTTACCTGCTGCTACAGAATGTTCCTCTATTGTCATGTGACGTCAATGGTTCGTTGTGATTGGTTCAACCCGTTTAATATCTCTGCTACAGTGATTTATTCACGCACACTAAGGAGATTAGAGTTTAAAAGCACATCAGTTATTTTCTAAGGATGGTTCACATAAATGTTTAAAGACAAAGTGTTTGATTATTTCTGACGTGCTAATTTAAATGGGCTAAAGATTTGCATGTGATCCTTTTTATTTTATTATAGGCCTACATTGTATGTACTACAAACCACAATTTAATGTCTTTGTTACGTGCTGTATAGAAACACTCGGCACACATTAATTTACAGCACTAGACAATGCATTGAAAATGTGTGCATTGGCGATTATCGTGAATTTCAAGTCAATCCTTTATTTACTCAACAATGTGAAGAAAAAATAATAATAACAAGTGTATACATTTACAAGATTTCCTTCATGAGTGAGCCCCAATTTGTAAATTTTGTCACTGTACCTTCAGTTCAGTTTGTTTCCATCTCTCTGCTCCTTGTCTCTGCATAAGGATTTCTTCTTCTGCAAATATAACTTGTACTGAAGCTACTTTAATCGCACTCTGGAAAATTAGTCCAAATAAAGTCTATAATGTAGAATCAGTGCGCCTGTCTTCTCAGGAACTATGTACCCGACTCAAACTGTCAATATTATCAGACTGTGTACTTCTGACCTCCAATTTGATCGTGGAGGATGGAGGGTTTATTTTTGATGCACGATTTTTGATGAAGATTTCTACACCCGCTGAGGAGTCGGATAATGTAATCCAATGCTACGGGCAATGGGGCACAAGGCAGTTGCTTCTTTTAGGTTTAAAATCATTTTGAGAGAGACCTTGTACTCCTGAAAGTGATATTAAAATGGATGACCAAATGCCTTCTGTAATGCAGCCTCTGAATATCAAGTGAGGGCATGTCAGACATAATCATTATGAATCCATATTAAATCAAATTCTTGAAGATGTGCTACAGTATGTTCCCACTCACTATTCACATAACCATTTTTAGTGTGTGAGCTTTTGTGGAAAACATTAAACTCATGAATTACATTCCCATTCCTCATAGTGCGGTAAAAATAATAAATATATAAGTCTTCTGCAGGCCATTTCTCTTTAATATCAATGTTGCCAAAATGTTGGCCCTAAGAGCAACAATATTAAGTTAATTTTGAATCAACAATCCTCCAAGGTATATTAGCAGCCTTAAGCAAAATATCCGTCAGGAAATGAAATCAGAATAAGTAGCCAGAGCTAATTTATGCTTGGTTTCTGGAGACTTCCTGTCTGTGAACTGTAATTAGGAATGTTTGGCAGCTCAAACAAGTTTTTACCATGTACAACAGCAGCTGGAGTTGTTTTATTGTTATAAATATATAATGTAATTGATTACTCTGTCATATGGTTAACTTCTATATCGAATGCTATAGGTCGTTCAATTAACACAGAATTTAACAGAAGATTTGCACAGGTATTTATCTGCTTTAGGAACCTACAGTAATACTGGTCAGTACTGTACTTCTGTAACTCTTAAATCACGTAGGAGGTCCTGTTCTATTGTTGAATGATTGAGGAGCATATGTGTGTGTTTGCAACTGTGCATATTTCCTATTTAGATTCTGTGGTGATTGTGTGCATGTGTGTGCACTTACGTGTGTGTGTGTGTGTGTGTGTGTCTACGTGTAAATATGTCAGCGTGTGTGATTGCCAGACGTCTATAGCCTATATTCGGTGAGATCCAGAACATGTGCCCATGCGGACAAACAAGCATTCAGATGGCAATGTTGTGTTTCAACAGTTCGCTGTGGTGTTGTGGTGCTTGGCAGGGTTTCCATGGCACCCGCACACACTCGCACACCGTGGACGAGGCCATATGGACAGACGCGGGCTGCCCTAATCCATCCAGTCGTAGAGGTAGAGAGTCTAGATGGGCAGCGTAAGTGGTGCTTTGCATAGAATCCACCGCTAGAACCCCAGCTCGTTTCCCCCTCTGTGCTGTGTAACATGCCAGTGGGTCTGGGTAAGAGGTACTGCTGAGAGGCACTGAGGCTCGGCTGTCACAGGGAAAACCTTGTGACTGAAGTGGTCCCTTCGCTACTTCACCATGCCCTGCAATTCTTCGGGAGCTGCGGTGGTTTATCCCTTTCCACTTTAGCGGCTTTTGCTTGGTAAGGTAGAGATCGGCCTACAAGCACAAAGGTATGGCAGCTGCCTCTTTAGGGGAGGGCCTTAATCCGCGATAGGGAGTCTCGTCCAATCAAATGGAAGGGATACAGGGCTTTTTGCCATTTTGCCATGCTGTCTGACGGCACTGTCCCCCAAGCGTTGGGGGGTGTGTGTGTGTATGTGTGTGTGTTGGCTTGGTCTACTGGCCTGAGACAGTGGGGGTCCATGACAGTCCTTTTGACAGTTTGACAGCCCTTGTGCCAGGGGCCAGTTCAAGCCCACCAGACACAGCCATGCCCCATGCACAGGGGATAGGGAGGTAAGCCATATTGAGGGGAGGGGCTTCCCAGCTGGGGCTGTCGCTTCTAGATCTGTTGTTCTGATGAAGGCCGGCTTTCCTTGCGACGCGTGTTGTGTGTGTGTGTGTGTTACGTGCCTTATTGGGGCTCTGTAGTACATGCGTACTTGTACTTACTGGAGTATAAATTACAATATGTGCGTACATGCATTATACCAGTGGAGTACCATGAGATTAGTCTCATCTTTAAAAATTATTTTATTTTCTCCTTTGTGTAAACTCCTTTATCTACTGACTGCCATGTGTGGTCGGTTGGGGGGGTGTTTTCTAAGCCATCTCAGTGTTGTTGCTTTCTTGGCTGCTGCAAGTAGTCTGCAGTAAGTAAGTAACTTTCCTTTCTGCTCATCACCGCTTCCCGGGAGGGCCCAAAGGATGGCCAGCAATGGGGCCCCTGGGTAGTTGAAAGCCCCAATATTTTGTCAAGTGAATCAAATATTTCCCTTCAGAAGTTCTCCAAGAGAGGGCACTTCCAAAATATGGAGTGTGGTTTGCAGACTCCTCCCCACATTTCCTCCATTCAGTGGACGGACTGGGATCCGAGGAGTTCTAAAGAATCAGTTAACTGTTTTCCACTGGAACTCCCTCCGTAGGTTTACATTATGACCTTTATGAGTTTCTGAAGGGATATTTTCCCAAACCTAATTCAAGCTTCCCTTCCCTTTTTTTAATATGGAGGGTGTTTTCTTGTTTCATTCTTTTAGATATTGCTCTATATATAATCTATATTGATCTCCTTGTCTGCCTTCTGTCTTGAATCTTTATCAAGCATTGTTCAATAGGAGAATCAGTTTTCTTAAGGCTGTTCCAATTTGGATGTTTGAGCAGAACGCTTCTTATCTGAAGATATCTAAAGAAATCTGAACTTGGCAGGTTAAATTCCTCAGTCAGCTGTTCGAATGTTTTTCATCCGGATTCTCTATGAGCTGGTGGACAAAACTAAGATTTGAGCAACTCCATCTTTTGTATCCCACGTCTAGTTTCAGGGGTGTAAAATCTTTTAGATGAGCAATACTTGACAACACAGATATATATGCATAATACCATTTTATGACAAGATTATGCTAATGAGAATATCACGGGATGTGTATGTCATTTCACATTTATTTCGTTAAGAAATCTTTTTGTTTCCCTTCTGCCCACCTCTGTTGGCCTAATCTCTTAATTCCTCTGTTGTTCTCAAAGGTCTCTCTCTTGCTGTCTCTTAGCATTTTATGATGAGATTATGTTAATGAGCCAGCGTGTCACAGACAGTTTATGAGCCATGATCAATAACGCTAGAAAAGCCAGCCAGCAAAACAGCCACATGAGAGATGAGGTGTCTTTGTTGATGTGTACACTGTAAATACTACTAACCTTAATAGTACTAAAGCATAAAGTATTTAGAATATTTTTTAAATTCACCAAGATTATTTTTTCAGTTCATGCAGCTCAATAGTTCGATTCTGCAGATCTTTTTCTACATTTAGAGCGCAGGGATACAGTATACACGTTGATATACCTTGCTTATACCTGTAGATTGTAGATCCCACATGAGCACAAAACCCAAACCTCATAGTTAGAAGTCTTTCTCTAGATATTAGCAATTACCCACTAACAGGGCTACAGATTTTGTGTGTATAACAACAAATTAATAGTAATGACAAAAGAAACGGTTATAAAAGCAGCTGAAATTACACAACAAAAAATAAAGGTATTGAAAAAGCTCTGCCCAGAAGGATCCAGCCCCTGTGTAGCCTGTGTTTCAACTTTCCACAGTGTACAATGGTGAAACTCCCCGGGTGTGCGGTGCCTTTAATCTACTTGAATCTATCCTCTCCATTGAATTCTCAGCCAGGAGCCATATTGCTGAGAATAATGTATGGACCGGGCGTATCGGAGAGATACTTTCTCCTCTCTTGCTTTCTCCTTGTCTTCTCTCTCTCTCTCTCTCTCTCTCTCTCTCTCTCACCCCACATCTCACTTTCAGCAATAATGCTATCTATCTCTTTGTTTGCCGTTCAGCAACAGCCCGCTGAAATATTGATGCACTCCGGCTGACCTCTCCTTGCCATGTCAGCACATTCACTGTGGTCCTTCGGAGAGGAAGCGAGCATCTCTGCTTATCAGCTATAGCCCAGGTGTGGCTCACACGTCATGCAACCACGCCATGGAGTATACGGGATACCGCACCGCACTGTTTTTCACTCTCCTGTAGTACAGGATGAAACCACTCTGTAGACCCCGACCTTTTTGTCCCACTGCAAACAACCACAGATACAGTACAACTGACAACTGACAGTCTTCTGCTGTTAGCTGTGTTCTGTGCCCTCTATTACTCAAAACACCTTAAAACCCAAAACCAACTGACAATTTTTGTACAACATTTTCAGGAAAGGCCTGCAAATGTTGGGCGCTGTAACGCAATTGAAGAGAATACCTTTTAAAACCTTGGGACACAATGCTGTACATTATAATCCCTTTCTTTGGGTCGTAATACACTCATTTTGATGCACTTTCTTCACACTCTCTGCTACCTTTCGACCTTTTTTGTCTTTCTCTCATTTGATCTCTTTTTCAATACTACCACCCCCGCTTGTGATGCCCAGGGTATATTTGACACCCCTCCCCATATATCCAGTAACCTATTTCAGTGAAACATTGAAGGTTATTGCCGCGCTGTATGTGTTGGATTGCTTCTGAGGTGCCACAGTAATGCAGCTCACAGAGAACTCTGTGGACAAGCATGGTGCCGCCACCATATGTTTTTAAAGCTCCGTATCCCTAAAATAGTATTGGGTTACTGTATGACCAGGGTACCCGCAGGTTGTGGAAATATGGCATGAGTCACGTTGCCACTGATGTGGTCGGCAGTGTTTCCATACGACTTGCCGTTGGCGTTATTCCACTTCCTGTGCACCGAGTGCGAAACCGTGCAGCTGCTTCTTTGGGCTCCTCTGCCCAATGGATTCAGTGACCCAACCCCTTCACTACGCCTCGAAATAAAGTATCTCTCCGATGTCCTTGATTGCCATCATAAATAGGTTGAATAATTGTACTGCCAATCACTTTAGAGTGGCTTTAAAAGGAATTTTGCATTAACTGTTCTCCTCTGTAATGGTCCTTTTTAAGAAAGAAACATTTAACCAATCATTTTTGTCACAGCAAAGGTTTTAATGCAATGAATTTGGCTTATTTTTTATATGTAAAAGGCAGAAGCAGTAGATTTGATTGACCTGCCTATTTTATATTTCCCTTCCTCTCCCCGTCTCAGGAGAATCATGTTCTAATCCTGCATTTTCAGACGGCAATCTCATCGCTCGCGTTAAAACCTCAGCTTTAGGTGTTCACACTTGCAATTTCAAATGCCATAAAGTGGTTTTCCTCTGTGTAGCACATGCCTATGGAAGTCCGTCACTTTCGCATAAAGAGTGTTGAATTATGAAGTTTTTGTGTTTTCTCTCACAATTGAGACATGTGATTTGCAGTTTAACTGAATTTTGATTTTTATTTCCACCATTTATGAGTTAATAATTCAGAATTATGATTTTGTTTCTGGCAGTGACGATTTCATAAATCAGCGTTATGGATATTTTCCTCAGGGGTGTTAAGTTGTCTCTGTCAAATCATGTGTCCTTTTTTGTGAGGAAGGCCAATACAAGGGTAAAAATTCTTTCTCTCTTTCTTTCTATCTTTTGTGGACATAATATTTTTTAAGACGGAAACGAAATAGCTTTTACTCATGGGTCTGTGTTGGCGTATACTTCTAACCATAACATTTAAATTGAGAAATCATTAATACACCTGCTGATATAGCCACTATGCCACTATAGGCTATGTATACAATAATTAACCGACAATAATTATACCACTGATTCAACCGATCTGTGGTGCGTCCAATTGTGTCTGCCTGGAAGCTGTTGGAAGCTGTTGGCGTATGATTTATGCAATGTTTGCTTCATTTCCTGCTTTCATCTCCAACATAGCATCCATCTCCACATACTGAATGAATGCATTAACAATATGTGATATAGATTCTCAGATAATACAATAAAAAAGACTCCGTTATGAAGTTGTCACTCCCGAGATCTTTTTCTGGAATTCTTCTTTAAAGGGACGCTCCTTGATTTTTGTCCGTAATTTACCTTGTGGCTGAAAGCAGCATTACACTGGGAGTGTGTGTCCCTCTCTGCTCCTCCCTTTACAGCTACAGTATCGTAGGCTCACACTGTTCTCTACCCCTCCCCTTATAGCCACCCACACTTTAGTGGACAGTTGAGTTTTAAACGTAAACAGTGAGCGGCGGAAGAACCTTTAAAAACATACCGAAGGAAGGACGGAAATAATAGGCGGGAATTGGCTTCCCAAATATGCATTGATCTCTGTTTTTTCTGGATCTGCGTAGATTGATTGATTGATTGAGTGATTAAATGATCTGGAATTGTTTTCTCTAAAGGGAATGTGCAAGTTAATGAGATGTGTAATTCTAAGTGTACCGTAGCACTGAAAGAAATAGGTCTGCCAACTTTTCAAAAGGCCATGCAGTCGACGCAAATTAACTCTGAGCCAGTAAATCGATAGCCAAGGCCCGCCTTCAGTTCCCACCGCACTGATTGATATTCATAGCATTCTGACACACACAAAGGTTTATGACTCTGTCAAATATTAGGCTACATACAGACTCCAGAGGACCCAAGCTGTGCTGCTCCTTTGATCGTCATTATCCTAACACTGTGTCACTCCCAGTCTTTTTTTCATTCAATCTGGGTTTCCGTTATTCCGCTGACCAGGACCTGTGCAGCCTTTTCCCCTATTTCTAACTGCCTTTACAGAGCTGGACTTTACGGCCATGCAGTCTCACATTTACGTGGCCAAAGACGGCTTTCTTCTCTAAATGCTAATGTGGTATTCTGTAGTTAGTGTGTATTTGCTTGTGTCAGGATCTCGGTATCCCTTCTAGCTCTGACAGACAGGACTGCACTGTTGGAGCTTAGATTAAGGCTTGCCTGTTGAACCGTAGGAGGCATTTCTGCCTATTGTCTGTGTGTGTGTGCGGCCACAGACAGAGAGATAGAGAGGCGTTTTGAAACTGCACATTTCTGCCTATTGTCTGTGTGTGTGTGCGGCCACAGACAGAGAGATAGAGAGGCGTTTTGAAACTGCACATTTTAGTGACTGTTAGTGTCCAGCTGTTTTATTCCATGTGTGTGTGGCCAGAGTAACATATCGTAGCAGTTAAACTGTTTTTCCCCCTACAGAGATGTTGTGTTTTCTGACTGGCGGGGGGAGTTTCTGTTGGCGAAAATAAAGTGCCAGATCCATCCTGTAGATCAATAAATCTCAAATAAGTGTGTGAAATGTGCATGTGATTCAGCTGAATGCTGTCATCTGTCTATACTACCAATCAACACCAGTTTGATAGTCCCAAATGTAGTTTATAATTTTAAGCTTATGAACCGAGAAATATGTTCCTAATTATTTCTACAAATCTTTAATGCATTGCCTTATGCTCAGACCACCAGACATTTCTTCACTTGTCAATGCTCAAATTGCATTCCGTTCCTGCTGGAAAGAGGAATAATTCTTCAGTCATTCTGCTCAACTCTGTTTTGTCACCAAGCTCGCTATAATAACACTGTCTGAAAGAGACACTCCCCTGATTGTGTTGTTCTGTGTCAGCTCACTGTTTGTTTTAAACCACAACAGGGCAACTGTAGGGGAAGGGCTAGAGAATGTTGTGACACTAGGACTGCTTTAGGGGGGAGGAGTAGAGAGGAGAACCAGCCACTCGGCAATAAGGTGTTTAAAAAAAAAAAAAGGTATGCACTCTAGGGGCTGCTGTTGCCGTAGATATTGTGTAGACGTAACCGCGGCCTTTCACTTTGTGCACGAGCAGATCAGTTTCCTCTGCAGCCATGCGTTCTTACTTACTACTTAACCTAACCCTACTATAATAGCAATCCACCAAGCTGCAAGCGCACCTGGCTCTTAAAGGGAATGGGAGATGACACACTGATTGGTTTATTGCATGTCAGGCCCAAAACACACCCATGAATAATCTAGAGATTAAGTCCAACCCTTCCGAACCACGCGCCTGGCGCTGCGGCCCTTTAGGATTCAAGTGGATTTGGACACGCCCTAAAGGCGCTTTAGACCGTGCGATTAGATCGCTAAAATTGGGCCCCAAGTGTTTCAAGACAAAACAGCAATGTTTTTGTAACTCTGGTTTCAACCACAAGGCTGATTATCTGGTTGTTTGCTGAGTGAAAACAGCATTCATAGCAGGGTAGTCTAGTGGTCTGGGTGTTGGACTCCCAGCCGGAAGGTCGTGGTTTCGAGCCCCAGAGGTGACCTACCTGTAAACATCCTTGAGCAAGATGCCTGACCCCTACCGGCTCCGTGTAATTGTAAGTCGCTTTGGGGAAAAAAGCATCTGCTAAGTGACCTAATTACAATTGTATTGGGTGATAACGAGACTAATTGTAAATCTATAGTTGCGCTGTCCTGACAGACCACTAACCTGAAGTCTTTGCATGACATTAGCGTCTAACGTAAGTATTTTGAGGAGCATTGTCATAAAGGTCCCTAAGTCACTGGGCTTCCTCTCTCTCCTCTGAACTCTAATCTCTCTGCGCTGCCTTTGCAACACATGTTGAAAGAGCTGCCGGATTTATTCAACATCAGAGAGAATGTTGGAGCACAGGCGCATCCTACCCCATCTTAGCTCGTCCCCGCTACGCTGCTCTGCTCTGCGCTTTGTGTTTCTCAGCCTCTCTGCGTCGCTCAGTACTCTCTCTCTCTCTCTCTCTCTCTCTCTCTCTTGCTCGCTCTCTCTCGCTCGCTCTCTCTCGCTCGCTCTATCTCGCTCGCTCTCTCACTGTTTTCCCGTTTTCTCATCCGACCCCTTTTTCCATCCGACCCCTTTTGCGGGAACACAGATCTCTGTCGACGGATGGACGTTCTAATTGGCTCGGTGGGGGGGCGCACGTGCAGAGATGTGTCCTTCTGTTCAGTCCAGGAGTCTGTGTGGGTGTGGCACCCCCAAGGAACCCGTAGGAGGGGGCCACGCCCACATTCATGGTACTGAAGGAGTATTTAAAGGTCTGATAGCCCATGTGAATGTGTCCACAGCCCCGCCTGTGTGCGTGCATCCTCCTTAATCATGCAACCGGGCCCAGCCTTGGGAAAGATGAAAGTCTCCTAATCACGTTTGGTTTCTGTGTAGAAATAGAGGCACCAAATCTGGCACTGCATATAGATTTAGTTTATTTAGCTGTGGTTTTTAGCGTTTTAATACAGTGTTCAGACATTTTTAAAGGTGTTAACAGTTAATGCTAATTAAGCATAATCGTATTATTGTGAAAATATGAATTAGTAATAAGTAATTTTGCGATTATTTCCCATTTAATTCATAAAAGAAATAGGTAAATTTGAAGGCTTTATTGTGAAAGTGCTACTCCCAATTCAAATAGAGCTTTTGTGAATGGTAACGCGCAATATCATTAAACCATTTCTACTGTGTGGCTTAACCATTTGTCCTCTGAGGTAAGTATCTGAGAAGGTGTTTTATTTTTAAATTTAGACACACGAGAGGGAAATTCGGTTGTCCATGCCTGTGGCATTACTGGATTAACCTTTAAGACCGTTGAGTTGAAAATCACCCTCCATATGCCTTGGTTCAGCCATCGCTAGCAAACAGCCCATTAAGGCAGCAGAGCAGTCTAACGGTACTCTTGTATTAGCCAGACCAACCCCCGAAGAAAGGTTGGTTTTCTAAGTGAGTGGGTGGAAATATTTTTATTGCCACTGTCACCTAAAGTTGAACTGGGTTCTAGCACAAATGGGCAGCGCAAAACGGACACGACTCAAACACCATTAAGATAATTCCGCTCGCCAAATTGAAATTTAAGTCCTCGCTGAAAATTAGCATATATATATAGCTGAGAATAGCAGTTGTGTTGGCTGTCCTGCGAGACGTACTGGTCATTTGGTTTGTATTTCAAACCGCAAGGGTCGGATAAATGGAGAAAGAGGGTCTATTAAGCCCCCAGCTGTCATAAGTTGTCAGGTTGGTGTGTAAAAGTTACTGTCGGTATTCACTGCTTCGCCATGAGTATAGAGAAGCGTTCCATGTTCCAACCCACAGTTCTCTGTCCATGCTTCAAATGGCACCATAACTCTAACAGCCTACAGTGTGTCCATTAATCAGGGCTTCCTACATGTCACTGAGCAGTGTGGCAAGGACATTTTTTTCAGCAACTACGTGACACATCCATAACTCTAGTCACAGTGCTCTGATATTAAAGGCAGTCCTCGGAAATAGAAATGAGAGAGCCCGACGTCGGGGTCAAATAAGGTGTATGGCCATACATGCGCTAATGAGGTCATGTGACCGTTATTCTTTTCAGCCGCACGTGGCATCGGTTGTGAGAGACACCGAGGATTGACGGGGGGGGGGGGGACGCAGAAAAAGG
>JAODLI010042138.1:0-17701 GCA_027575585.1 Percopsis omiscomaycus
CAGTAGAGATGAGATACGGGGGGAGGAAACGATCATTCATTCACATGAAAGGAGTCCAAGGAAGGAATGAAGGAAGGACGGACGGCTAGAGAAAGAGGGGACGCGTGAAGACCAAAAGATGCTGCCGGTCTGCGGCCGAGGCCGATTTGTCCACACGTCCCTGCGTTCCTGTTTGCCTGTTAGCGCGGGGAATAGGGGAGTTGGGAGAGAGGAGAAATGAAAGAGGGAGAAAGCCGGAGGCTTAGAATATGTTTTGTGAAAGATGCGGTCAGATGCCGCCTAGTAACACCGTTTAAGGCCGTTGTCTGCTGCTTTTTTAAGACTCACTGCAAAATACCATTATCTTCATACTTCTGGTTACTGTGAGAGTGGGGGCAGTTTTATAAAAGAGGCTGATTTTGTAGCCTGGGTGCCCCCCAGTTTAGCAACTCTGTAGCAGCTGCTAAGTGTGCTAGCATTTCCAGCGAGATGCTATAAGTGAGCGGTTATCGCCAGCAGGTGGCTTAACGGGCTGGTAGCCTGGCTAGATCACATCCTCTGTGCTAACATGAAACACTGCGGGTCGCGTATCCCTCTTGACTCCTGGAGTCTGAGGGGAAATTAAAGCCACGCTCCGCTGACCCCATCACACCCGCTCAAAATTGTTCTTTAAACACCGAGGCCAGGAATGTGATAATAAATAATTCCATTTCGAGTTAAATACAGTTAATATGAGCTTCCCCTCTGCTGCTGCATGGGGCCTCTAGGAGGACATATAAAGCTTTACTTGGGTTTGCGGATTAGCTAGCCCTTTTCTGACTTTACACTTTAAATAATGTTTTGCTGGTGTCTAGAATTTATACTCATTTAACCTGAGCAATAACGTCAAACTCAGGAAGCCTTCTATGCAGATAATGCAACCCAGATAATGTTATTGACGGCCTAATCATAATCCTCAACATCATTATTTGATTCCCCTGTGTGATTGTGTCCCCTAATGCTCACTGATGACTTGTTTGTGTGTCTTTGCGGGGACACGGCCATCCTAATTAAATCCAGAGATTCATCGCGTTTCCCTCTGTAATGGTTTCGCTCAGGTCCTCGGAAGAGAACCGGAGCCTCACCCGATAGAAGTGAGGCACTGGCGGGCCAGTCGGCAGGGCTCTTTAGCCGCCGCCCTAATACCATCAGAGCCATTTGATGTAAACTGATGACAACACACCGCCGCTGTCGGCACCCGCCACACACAAGCCTGTGTATTTAAGCGTGAGTGACGAAACCAAGGACTGTCAGTGCTGTGTTCCCTCAAGGGGGGAGGGATAGAGGGAGAGGGAGGGGGAGAGAGGGAGAGAGGGAGAGAGAGAATATCATATTTTATACAAATATTGACACATACTAATGGCAGCCACTGTCTTAACTCCCACACGTTTCTCCACCACTAGCTTTCCCAAACAGTTCCTCCTCCCAGAAGTGAAGCAAGCAGCCTGTAAACGATGGGTCGGGCGTTAACCCCTGTGCCTGGCGTCTCTCTCCTTTTTCTGCCACTTTCAGTGGGATCCGAAGCCTGTCATAGTAATATCAACAGCCCTATAGTGGATTACACCTCCTAACTCCGCTCAAGGGAGGGTATCTGCTGACAGTAATCCATGCTGCTAAGCCATGTCTGGATGTAAACACCCAGGACCCTTCTCCTCCAGCCTCCGCCATCCCCTTCCGTCCCCGTATCCTTTCTAGAGAGAGAGAGAGGAAGAGAGAGAGACACGTCCGTGTTGGTGTCTCTCAGCTGGGCATATTGGCAACTTGACCAGTGCATGTCTGTCCATTTGTGTATTACTTTCGCAAACCGATTTTCAAGTTAAGTTTGTCAACAGCCAAAGAAGCTTTGAAGTGCCGAAACAAGGGCTTGTCAGCATGTAGCCTATATATGCATGGGTTTACACCTTGGTTTCACGTAATGCTTTGTACATGTGTGCGTGCTAGCGTGGTAATAATGAGGCGTGAAGCCTCTTGTGTTCTGTCCCAGGGTAATGGTTTCGTGCAGCAGGCCGGATCACGCCAGGTGTGTTCTGAAAGCGGTGTTGTTTGGGTTCTCTCCTTAGCTACAGCTTCGCGTGCTTTTCCCCCGCCAGCGGTCAGACTGCATTCATTTTGTTGTCACGTAATTTGGATTTTGCCAATATTCAGGCAGGGGGTGTAATGTCTCGGTGCTGTTGCCAAGGTGTAAAGTAAGTGTGTGTGGGTGTCTGGGACACAGTATTTTCCCCCACCCATAGCATGGCGGTGACGGGGCTGTTATTGAACAGTGCCAAAAGTGAATGGGTGTGGGGGGGGGATATCGCTTTTCTCGTTTTGGTTTTCTGTTTTCTTGTTTTGGTTTTCAGTTACCTTCTCTCACATAAATAAAACTCCAAATGAATGGATGTCTATGGGAAAGACATCCAAGATACAACAATGTCAACTCATGCTTAAAATGCTTAAGTTGGCTAAAAAATGGCTAAGTTCACTTATACATTTGTAAATGATCAATCCATTAAGAGAAGACACGCACTATAATAATCATATAGATGGAGTACTAATAGACCTGGTGGTTGCCACAAAGGCTGAGCATGTTTAATGTATCTCCGCTGTTTTAACTGAAAAACACAATGTTTTAGAGCTTTTAGAGAGTCTGTTCAGTTTTTTACTTGCGTCTCTTCGCATTCTTAGCCTGATCCCACTCCTACTCAGTTGCATGCAAGTGTGTTGCGTGTGTGGTATTGTTGTTATTTGCACTTGTATTCACCATTTGACAGATTAGCCTTGATAAGGGTGTAAATATCAGCTATATTCTATGAAAGTAAAGGATTATGCCATAATTACCCTACTTGTAACCGACTAGTAATCTCTTAATCCCATTTTTTCGTCATTTTCTGTATGGAATGTTGTTTTTTTATCTGTTTTTTTACTGTGTATGAGATGTTAAGCTTCTATTTAACCAGGACTTTGACAGTTCCTTCATATCCATTTCATTTCCTCGACTATAAAGGCGTTCCACTCCTCCGGATTTTCCCTTCAAACTATTGGGAGGGAGGTATTATTTGGATGGGGGCTGACTTTTTTTGGTATGTCCGCTACAATTGTCATGTCAGCCCTCAGCTCTCCATTATGCGTCCTTTGCCAAAACAAAATGGCTACTGACATACCCATAATAGTGTTGTCTCTGAAATTAGCCTTGCAGTGTCTGAACTCGAAGATCTGCAAGACTTCTGTGAAATAGGCCGATCTGGAGCAGTTGAGTGTTTGGGTTGTTTATGTGGCGTCTGAAAATTTAAGTGGTTACCCAGGCTGATTTCTATCTGTAGACGTGACACAGTCTGTCTGTGATAGGCAGGCTAACACTTAGCCTTTAGCCTAGCTGGGATGGAAGATTATGATGGAAGACGTGCGGATGAATATCTGGTGTGTAACCTTGACAATGCCCCGTCACCAACAGTGAACCGCTTGACACCTGCAAAAGTACCAGTCCATATTTTCCTGTTTACTGTAGTTTGTGTCTTTCTGCCTCTATTTCCTCTCTCATGTTTATCATGTTGTTTTGTCACTGCTTGTCACCCTTGTTTGACTGGCAAACAAGATAATGCTCTTAAATGGTGAAGGCCTGCTGTTAGAGATGTAAATGTAATTTGCCTCTCTGCCTTTCAAGGAGAGGTTTGCCATCAAATAATTCCTCCTGCCTGTCCGCAGCTTGGAAGGGAACAGAAAATGGAATGAAAATCAGAGATATCCCAGTTCTTTCCTGCAGCGATAAGAGCTTAAGCACGTTTGTTTTTAGACGAACACGCACAGCAAAGCAGTTCCCGCTGTAGCACACTGTGTGGCAACAAATGCATTTTCAGCAACACCAGTGTGTGTGATTTATGTGTCATCTGGACATATCTGGAAATTGGTGATTAAACTAGTTACAGGATTAATGAAAAATATATTGCCAATTACACAATTTACAATTAGGTTATTTATCTTTTATCCAAAGTGACTTGAGTGAGTACAGTGACAGACCTTTTTGACTGGGAGTCGACCACCCTAACCACTAGACTATCCTGCCCCCAGTGCGCTAATAGTTTCTCCAACTAGAATCACTTGGTGTTTCATCAGGCGAGGCATGTAGGCGTTTATTTTTGTTAAAAACTGACTGAAAACTATTTTGTTTGGCATAATTACAGCAGTTTTATGGTCGCGGCTGCCGTAATTGGCACTTCATTCGATATTCTTCTCATCGGCAGCATCATGCCTCATTATAATATGCATATGTGGGAAAGGCGCAGAATGCACTAATGACACACATCTAGATATAGATAAACATTGCATTACAGTGTGTGTGTGTGTGTGTGTGTGTGTGTGTGTGATGTATGAATCCTTAGAACCAAGACAGGCTTTAATGAACGCCGTTTCATGATCAGCAGGCAAAGGCAAATGCCAGCTAAACATTCGCAGCCCCCTATCGGGGGGGGGGGATAATTGCGTTTCGCCAACAGCTCCACAATCGCACGCAAGTTGTTCCCTTTCGAATTTGACTTTTTCTTTTCAATTTATTTTCTCCTTGAAGATGTGTGTGTGTGTGTGTGTGGGGGGGGGGGGGGAAGCATATATAGGGTACATGCACGAAAGCAGCGGCACCGTAGATCCTCCATCTCCTTCCCTCCCTCCCTCTCTGTCTCCTCCCGCCTCTGTTCGGGTCTATATTAATACCCGCTGCTGAATAAAGTTGTCGGGGCACTTCGTTATGTCTCTCCCCCGCCAGGCGAGTGAGTGGTGGGAGCTCCAGCGCTGCTCTCCGGGTCCTGTGTGTACGATTAATATTAGAGCAGCTCTCCTCCTTTATTCTTTATTTTTAGAGGGACTACTTTACTATATTACTTCTTAAGTAGCTGGCCTTCTCTTGTCTGTTGCTGCCACCCCCACACGCCCTGAGTTCTGGTTTACATTGTGAGAGCTCTGGAAATTACAAACGACACGTCTTTTGACGTGTCCTCGTTCTTTTCTCACGCCTGTACCATTGCTGTGTCTATCTTTATGCCCCTTCTCTGACCTCCTTCTCTAACCCCCCCCCCCCCCCCCGTCTCCTCCCGTGTCCTCTCCGCCCGCCATCAGGAAACGCTGGGATCACTCGCGCTGGTCAACCGCCAGGTTTTGCCTCTGGCCTCTCTCTTCCTCAGCTGTAGGCCCTTACTGTTTAAAAAGGGAAGACCAGTGATTACGTGAATACACACACCTGTTCCCTAGCCCCGTGAACCACACCTCCCCACGTTCCCTTCCACACACAGACAAGCTAAACCGCGCCCCCACCCCCACAGTCACATTGCTGCGTAGTTGGGTTTTGACTCCACCTGAGATCTAGATCTGTTACTGGCCCTAACTACTAGTTACTACGTGCGTTGTTTCCATGGCAGCGGCGTTACAACAAATGGGTGGAGTTTACATTTGCATAATGTCCCAAAAAGTGAGAGAAACCTATAATGGAGCTGTTATCAGCACCATCATAGGTTTTATTTCATGCTTATCAGCACATCAATACACGCTAATATTAACAAGATTTTGTTAGCATAATAATGCCAAATTGTTTTGGGAGAGGTTAGAGAGAATGGTAAATTGCATAGGGGGGTGTGTGTGTGTGTGTGTGTGCGTGCGGATGTGTAGCATGTTCCTGGATACCTCCCAGGTGAATACGATCCCAACGTTCCACACCGTCCTGCCATTGGAGATGTCTAATGAACCGGTGACACGCACACAGGGGACCCTCGTGTTTACAGGAGGTGCACTCGCTTCCTTCGAGTGTGTATTATGGTGCGTGTGTGTGTGTGTGTACAGAACACCATGTGCTTTCCCATTAAGAATATTGGGTAGTTCCATCTACTACGTTCACCACCAAAGCATGTAATAATAACATCTAATACGTCAAATGCTCATAAACGGGGCAAGCGGGACGCATTTACATGTGTGTTTTGCGTTGTGATGTTGTGTGTGTTGCTGAGACATGGCAAACAACCTAACGACCGGTGGGGAGCCCTTTTCTGCAACCACTTGCAATTCTGCCCTAATTGCTCCACTGTAGCCCATAAAGCCTCCTGCCCTTGTTGTGTTAGGGTTATCGTGTATGCGTCTGTGTGTGTGTGTGTGTGTGTGTGTGTGTGTAGGCATGTTGGATAACGAGAGAAAGCCCTTTCTCTCTCCCAGCAGTGTCAGCAAGTTGAGCTGCCCTATTGGGAGAAAAGAGAGAAATCGCCAAAGCATGCAAATTGCTACTCTGAAGCTAGAATCGAGTATGTGCGTGGTGTCCAGAACAGAGAGGGGGATAACCCCTTCTGAGATGATGTATCACCCCCCCTTTCCCCTACCCATGGACTCTGGTCTTACCGTCTAAAGGGGGGCGGGGACTGTCTTTTTTACACTCCCCTTTTTATCTCTGTCTTGCTTTCTCTAGTCTAGAGTGTAGATGTTCCATCTAAATGGGCTCCACCCCACTATGCATAAATGTAAAAGACACATTAATGTATAAGACACTTGTGACGCCTAAACCAGAGTGTTCCTGCTGTTGTTTTGTTCTCATTGCTGGTGTGTTGACTCTGTTCCCTTTTCCCCCCCCGTTACTCAGGGACATAATGTTCACAATCACAAGAGAGGCTTGATCCCGATTGGCCGAGAGTACTGGACCGAGCGTCTCCCGTCTCCGCCCCTCGCCGCGCCCACCTCCAGACGACCATGGCGTCCCTCGCTAGGACACGGACCTGCCTTCTGCTCTGCTCCTTCCTGTCCACCCTGGCGCTTCCGGCGACGTCGCAGGCGGCGGTGCGAGCCCCCCAGGCGCATGGTGCCGGCTCCCAGGTGATCACGGTGTCTCTCCTAGACGAGGAGTACATCTCGTTCCGAGCCCAGAACCCCGTGTCCACATTCAACCACCTGGCCGTGGACTACCGCAACGGCAACGTCTACCTGGGAGCCGTCAACGAGATCTACAAGCTGTCCCCGGACCTGAAGTACCAGATATCCCACCAGACGGGGCCGGACGAGGACAACCGCAAGTGCTACCCGCCGCGCATTGTCCAGCCCTGCAGCGAGCCGCTCAGCCTGACCAACAACGTCAACAAAATGCTGCTGATGGACTACCGGGAGAACCGGCTACTGGCCTGCGGCAGCCTCTACCAGGGCATCTGCAAGATCCTGCGCCTGGACGACCTCTTCAAGCTGGGCGAGCCCTTCCACAAGAAGGAGCACTACCTCTCCGGGGTCAACGAGAGTGGCTCCGTGTTCGGCGTGATCGTATCGTACGGCAACGCCTCTCCGGACATGCTTTTCGTGGCCACAGCAGTGGACGGAAAACCGGAGTACTTCCCCACCATCTCCAGCCGCAAGTTGGCCAGAAACTCGGAGGAGGACAGCATGTTTGCCTACGTGTTCCACGACGAGTTCGTGGCCTCGATGATCAAGATCCCCTCGGACACTTTCACAGTCATCCCTGACTTTGACATTTATTACATTTATGGCTTTGCCAGTGGGAACTTTGTCTACTTCCTGACCCTGCAGCCGGAGATGGGAGGAGGTCCCACCACGGGATCCTCGGCGGCGGGCCGAGAACAGGTCTACACCTCGAAGATAGTCCGCCTCTGCAAGGCAGACACGGCCTTCAACTCCTACGTGGAGGTGCCCATCGGCTGCGTGAGTGGGAACGTGGAGTACCGGCTGCTCCAGGCAGCGTACCTGGCCAAGGCCGGCGCTATCCTGGCGCGCTCGCTGGACGTGTCGCCGGATGACGACGTCCTGTTCGCCGTCTTCTCCAAGGGCCAGAAGAGGCGACCACGGCAGGCTTCCCAGGACTCGGCGCTTTGCGTGTTCTCCCTGCGGAAGATCAACGAAAAGATCAAGGACAGGCTGCAGTCCTGCTACAAGGGAGAGGGCACGCTGGATCTGGCCTGGCTCAAAGTCAAAGATATCCCCTGCAGCAGCGCTGTGAGTACCACACACTAACACCTACATTCTCACACACATGCAGAGATTCAAGAATTCTCATTGTCCTTGTTACTACATTTCCAATCTGCTTGACCGTAGAGATATTTTAGACCAACTGAGTTATATATGGGACGTAAACAGTCGAATTCATCCCAAAAACATTAATAAGCTCTTGAATCCTAACTGCATGTGTCTTGAAGTAGATCAATGATAAAGATTCACCCACTTTACTAATCTGACCCTGTTTGCACTTTACGTGTTGAGAGACTCCATGTACTTGTCTTTGTCCGACATCCATGATCATTTCGCACAGTTTCAAGCTTCTCACCTCTTAAACAATTTAGCTGCATGCCCGACCCCATTAGCCAAACACCATTCCACCACACCAGCATTAGAAATGTTAATGAACTGTGATTGAGTTCATTAGATTTCTAGCTTTGTACAACACACGAAAACAAGGTTAAATGTGATGTCAGGTCTCTAGGCTGTCTTTCATAAGCCAGCCAAACCCCATTACGAGACACTTCTTTTCTTGGTCACATATTAGCCCTCTGATAAAATGCCAACAGCCTCAAGAAACAGGAAATTGCCTTGATCTAAGAGTCCATTTGTTAGGGTAATCATGTTCCTCTAAATGGCAGGCATGGCCAAATGAAACATGCTGTTGAGTTCCCCATGGCACTGGGAGGTGGCAATTATGGGGTAAACATGGGCAATAGAAGTCTCTGCAAGAGACTTCTCTCTAAGGTTCTAGATCCCCACAATACAAAATGAACAAGTAATTTTAATTGCGCTCTCGCAGCTTTCCTTTCTTGTATTGTTTCAGCTTTTTTTTTACGTCATAAATGTCTATTAACACTACCACCGGTTTCATTAGAAATGCTACTAATTCAGTCTGCATTTGAAGCCATGTTCTCACCTATTTCTCACAATTTATTAGTGCTGACACTATCAACTATATTGATAATCGAGTAGTCTTAACGATTTTTGATTTTGTTTTTTAACAATATTTTGTTTTTTGCTATTAATCGAGCAATCTTTTCTTTTTAAAAGCTATAATTTTAAAATGTAGTTAACTGATCTCTAACAAATGACACATTGCATTACAAGCTTTCCAAGATACTGTAGCATTAAACAGGCTAGTGAATAATTGAACGTATTCTAGTCATGCTACAGGCTGATGGGATCACCAATAGACCTGCGAAGTTGTCGCTGTTCGTATTGTCGCTGCTTGCATCGGCAGCGCCTTCCGGGTTTAAATGATAAATAAAAAAAATAGCACAGAATGGCATTTTTCTTATTGTTTAGTTCTGGGTTATGCCAGTGCTCATGTTAATTTATGTGCAAATAAATTGAGCTTTTGACATACATTTATATATTGAGATCTTCGTTTGCAAGTTATATGATGTTTGCTAACTGCTGAAAGATAAAAGTCAGCTGCTGGTGCACGTTATGCACGCCACCCCTTGCCAAACTCTTTTGGTTATCCTTTTGTTTATCCTTGAAAAAGAATGCCAAAGCTGATACCAACGGAAATAGCTGCGCTCTTACTAAGGTAAGTTGCTATGTTAACAGCACAAGGGATTTAAATACATAGAGCCGTAGGCTATGCAGCTATCTCTGCTAGGCATAACAATTAAGATAAAAGTTCCCAACTCATTCTGCATCACTGCATCCATTGAATTCTTCATCCTCTGAGTCGCTTTTTAATTTATAGTCCGGAAAATACAGTGAAGTGTTCCCAAACCATTGAAACTTTCTGCCATTTTTTACTACCCTCATCCATGGTGGCTTGTTTGATTTCCGCCATAATGTCTATTACTCAAAGACCATTTCTTAATCGATGCGTTTTTTTCAATTGAGTTACTCGATTAATCATGACAGCCTTACAATTTATCTGACAATAATCTTGAGTTCACAGAAGCACAAATGATGAATTGCAGGGGCACGCGCTGATACCGCTTCACTGATGAATCGGATCACTCGGTGATGTTCCCACTTTAGAAACATGAACTTGACCCTCTTCCCGCCCAGCCTGGGTTGCTTTGACCTTAACCACGCTGTATCTCTACACACAGAGTGAATTAATGGCCGTAAAAGCCCGTTCCCGTGTTTGCTTTTGGAAAACGCAGTGTTTATCTGTTAATCTATCTTTGGGCGAGGGTGCCTGCGTCCCTTTATGTGCCGTTGAGGGCCAGATAAATCAGGCTTGGGGTTCGGCCGTCAGAAAGCATAGGAAGTGTGAGGCAGGATACCGGGGGTTAGCAGTGAGGAATGATGCCTCGGTGCCACTGCATAAATTAGAGATGGCTGAACTGGTGACAACAGACTTTACTGGAGTTGGATGACTTTTGACAGGCGTATGCACACACGCATACAAACATGGCACAACACCTGTACAACAGAGGTAAAGGAGAGGTTGTCTCCTTTAGAAGGTAACTGATATATACTGTAAGAGGGAATAAGTCCAGCTTCTTTCTTGAAAGCTTAAGATTGTAACTGTACACAAAATTGTACACAAAAACGACTTATGGTCAATTATAACACAAATATGACCAATTTATTGATAGTTGCCTTTTCACAAACTTCACAAACAAGATACGTGACAAGACACACTTAAAATGACCTTTATTTATCCTTGAGTGAGTCAGCAGCCAGTGCAGGGTGTAACAAAGAACAAAAGCAATGAAATAATTCCGTCTTGTCAACAAGAATTAGAATAAATGAACAGAACTCTGCAGTGATGTGTACACAACGTAAATGCTGCAGACGAAACGCGCAGATAAACACGCCAGAGAGATGAATGTCTGTCTAATGCCCCACAGTTGATTCTACAAGGATCACGGCTTGTTAGCCTGCGATTAATTCCTCTGCCACTCTAAATGATGCATGAAGGAGAGGCCTCTATCGCGCATTCCTTAAGAAAAGTAGATTCTAGTCATTGTTCACATCATTGCCGTCTGAGTCCCTGGTGTGTAGAGAGCCAATATGGACGGGTACACCCACACAGACCCTACCAGACAAGGTGGTTCACAGGAGTGTGGAGAGGCAGGCTGTGTTTTGGGATTTGTGATCCTTAAATGAAAGTCTAATAATGGAGGGATCGCACAGCCGCAGTGAGAAAATCAAAAAAGGGGTCAACCTCTCTGCACACACTGCATTAACATATCATCAGCACACCCAGCTAGCTTCTTGATAATTTTTACAGCAATATGCAGCGGTAATAGTTCACAATTACTATTAGTAATTTCCAATTAAACAGAGGTAATTATCTGTGCAACAAACCGTAGAAATGACTTGCTGTAGGTCTATTTACCTTAGGTACCATGCCCACCAAAATTTGGGAACTGCTAGCAAGCCTGCTAAGCTACACTAGCCTAATTCAAAAGTGCATTACTGTAGTTTTATTTTACATATGGAACAAGATACTGTCTGGATATGTCTGTTATGTTGCCGGGCACGCTAGTCATCTTATCAATTGAAAAATAAGCACATAATTTTCAGTAGATTGCACACATAATGAAAATAGTATTACAAAATAATGGACTATTGCAGTTTTTACATGGTCACATGTGCCTGTCTGTTAGCTGTCACTGCTTGTTATGTTGAAGGAACTGCGATGGGAGGAATAGATTTGATCCACTCGCTTATTCTCACTGGCTAATTCTCTGTCTCTCTCTTTCACTGCACTTTTCTCTCTAGCCTTTTAAGCTATGTTGTATTTTGAACATGATATGTTTCCTCCAATTAGAGATAGGATAAACAGCCCCAAGGCTCATTAGTATAGTCTGGCTGCAATAACCACACACACATACACACACACAGAGGTTAAATATTGATGAAGCCCATATATCCAGACTTGTCTGTGCACTCACTATATCATTATATCACTATATATATAACCACTTGTAGATGTAGTGATATACTTGAAGAGAAATAGTCTGTATAACTGTACACACACACACACACACACACACACACACACACACACAGACTTCATCTTGGTTCCATCAAGATTGCCCTGAGTGTAAAATGAGTACTAATTAATTAAATTGTGCCATTGTACTAGAGTGAAGCCAGTTCTTAGAGAATGCCCTTGTATCTCTTCCTTTCATCGTGTTTAGTCAGCCAACATTTACCGCAGTGGGTCCTAACACACTTGTAAGAACTAAATGAAATGACTGCATCTTCTTTGCACCACCCATAACTCATTTATGGAGATATTTTGTTTAGCAGCTGTACTATTTCATACTGTTTATACATCTTGTGTAATATTTTGCTAGAAGTACATTAGCAACAAAAAAACTGGAAACAATCCAAGTTGAGCTTCCCGTTGGGTTTAGCTCGAGAGCTTGCACACATCCTATTTTTGAACAAATAGATTAATGAAATGACTGTGAAGTGTGGGTTATAGGTGTTAGTTATGTCACTGGGAGGTGATTTGTCATTAAATACATGTTGGTCTCTGCTCCAGATGCAAAAAAAGTGTTTGCAGAAAAAGCTTCACTAATTGATGACAACAAAATGACTAAATTCATTAGTGAGTCACTATTTTAGGTGGAAATTAGCTAACTGCTTCTAATATGTTGCATTGGTTTTGCTCAAGCTGTCCAAAGAAAAAAACTGTATTAGACAGCTCTAATCTAGTCAGTGCAGCTATTGGACCAGCGATGAAACGTGTACAATGCCATTTGATTACACTGGACATTAAAAAAAATTTGTGGACACCCTCCAGCCAATCAGAATCGTGTATTCTGCCAGGTGGTGGCAAAACACAGAGCTTCAGTTCTCCTGGTGTCCACTGCTTTGGTTTGGGGCTGCGTTAAAGAAGGAACATATAAACTGTAACATATAAAGCTTTCATGCTGAATGTCAGCTTCGTGCGCAGCTAGCCTAAACGCAGCTAGCCCAAACGCAGCAGAATAAAAGCGACGCTGTGATATGTATGGGGATGGCACGAAGCACATTCACATGCCTCTGCACTCCACTGAGATTGGTGGCAGGGCGGGAGAGGGGAAGGACGCGTTTCCTCTCCTACCGAACGGCCACGCTTGGCTGAGCCACATAATGCATGCTCAACAGTATGAGTCTGCAAAGGGCCCGCATCCGTAGATCATTGTGAAGGGGCATGTGACCCATTTAATAAATAAATAAAAATAAAATAAAATGCGCGACGGCGCCCGCACAGTGTCAGCAGAAAAACAACAACAGAACCACAAAACGGCAGTAAATTCGGTCCTCTCTCTTTCGTTTCTCTTTTTTCTCTCTCTCTCTCTCTCTCTCTCTCTCTCTCTCTCTCTCTCTCTCTCTCTCTCTCTCACAATGCTTTCCTGTCACCTTTCCAGTCTGTGTATTTTCCCTCTCCATTCCCCCCACCCCATAAGCATGGAGGGGAGAAAAAAAAATCACAAGGTCGCCTGTAGATCCATGACAGGCCACCGTCGTCCCCTTTATCCCGTTTGCTAATTATCATTAATTCCATGTCATTAACTGACACGCCACGGGCTATTCTCCCACATTTGTCATCTGCAGCTGACTTCACATTCTCAATTCACGGTAGATTAATTCGATTATTCTCCTCGCCCGCTTCTCTGTCTTTGAGTCTTTGACTCTTCTACTTGATCTCTCTTGCACTCTCTTCTCCCACTACCCACCCCCCCCCCCCCCTCTCTTTAGCCTTTTCCCGCTCTCTGCTTTATTCGAATTCTCCACTCTTCCTTAATGTACGCTTGGGCACCCTTTCTACCCCCTCTGCATTCTGCCAAGCCCTCCCTTCTTCATCACTTCTCCGGCTGATTGCCAGCCATAATCAGCTGCTGGCTGGCGTTGCTGCTGCTGCTGATGATGATGATGATGATGATGGCTCAGTCTAGGACGCATCCTCAGGAAAGGGAAAGGCTAGCAGGTTCATTAAGAACCTACAGACGGCCGCCATCCGCACATCCGCTCTCCCGCTGTCTGCCGGGCCGCCTAATTAAATCTCCATACATGATACTGCTGGCTAAAGGTCACAATCCATCACAATATCATTATTCTGTGATTAAACAAGTGTCTTCACGCTGCCTCCGCCACACTCTACACCGCACTTCAAAACAGACCTAAAAATTGGTTGCCTTTCATTTCTGTTTCTTTTTTTTGTGGAAAATGTGTCGTCGTGCTCTTCAGAGTAACTTGAAATACATGAAGAGACTGTCTGTGTTTCTGAAGACGATGATGACAAAGATGAAAAAACAATTTAGAATAGAATACAAGATGTTAAAGGTACCCTCTTTGATTGTGCTATGGAGCCCTCAAAACTCCAAATTACTGCACCAGCTAAATGTATATTTTTAAACGCAGCTTGGCGGCTGTAAAAAAAAAGGGGGGGGGGGGGGTAGAGAAGGTTGTAAGCCTGAGCACTCTGTAGGGGGAGGAGTAGAGAAGACAGCGGCCACTCAGCCCTCTGATATGGCATGGGCACCCTCAGTTTGTTTCAAACCAATGCAACAACCTGGTTTCAACCACAAGGGCAGTTCTGGGCACAAATCAAGGAGTATCTGTTTAACTATGCTCAATTCAGAATATTATTGTTTTAGTAGGGGTAAGAATGTACATAGTTGAATATGATTCATGTCTTGCTTATAGTCGACTGATGTTTTTGTTTTATGCTCATTGATCCATATTAATCATATCGGGGGAAACTGGCCGACCAATAGTGCATTTTAGTGTCTATTAGGCTACTCATGCCAGAAAACCACAGGCATGTCAATGAACCAGTCAGATGAATGGCTATCTATACATAAAATAGGAAATAACATGATAATAACACATCCAACACTGCATAACCCTCGTTATGAGAGTAGCTACAAACACAAATTGAACAACGAATATGTTACAATTCAGAACTTCCTCACAGAAACTGCAATCATAAAATGCCATGGCAGTATTTCAGGATAACAGGTCGCTATGTGGGCTAGTAACATACCTTGTAATGCTAATGCAATCTTATTAACAATAATAAAACGGTTAAATGTTAATTTAATATATTCAGGTTTGCAGCAATACTTTCCCATATGTTTTCTTAATTCTGTAGACTTTGTGGCCTTTATAAAAACTTTTTACTGGCTCCTACAAAATGTAAATAATGAGTTTTTCCACTATTGTGACATCAGTAGTGGTTCGTTATGATTGGTTCAACCCATTGAAGGTCTCTGCCATGGGGATTTATTCACTCACACTAAGGAGATTGATTAAAAGTACACAAGTTATTTTCCAAATTGTATTAACATTAATAAGCTGATATTTATACCTAAATAGGCTATATATCATGATTTATTGGGAGAAACTAAGCAATTCTATGTAAAATCGGACATTTAGCACCCACCATGTAGCCGTAATGGATTGGTCCTTGTTTCATAACCACATTTTGCGACGATTCAATTTTGGAGTTTCCCCTACCCCAAAATCCTCCTGGTGTTCTATTAGCTCATCATTTTAATTGTGTTCCCATCTGTTATCAGATGTTGCAGCTTTGTGGGCAGGTGTGAGCCTCCGTAAACACAGAGTTTAGACAAATACAACTGCTCATCAAAGCCAGCTGTCAAAACGCACAGATGGGTCGGCTTCTTTAACTGGAAGGGCTGTAGCCTCACGCGCCTGTGTGGATGTGTTTGGGAACACTTCACTGTATTTTCCGGACTATGAATTGCGCTTTTTTAGTTGTCTGGCTGGTCCTGCGACTTATGAGTATTTTGTCTACTTCTCATACCACTGTGTACACTCTGATAAATAAAGGCGCGCTTGCCTTTGCTTTCGCCCCCTTTTAATATAAATGTAAACTGACTCATGCCAGCATGGTCAATTTGGCACCCTATAAACAGCATTGATCTGTCAGGATTGATGGCACATCTCCCTGAGATGATATCATTTTAAGGAGTGGAGTCATCCCGCTGCGTGTGTGTGTGCTTGTGTGTGTGTGTGTGTGTGTGTGTGCTCTCCTCAAGCCTAATAATAATTGTGACTGTTTTTTGGAGCGTTCACCAGGGCAGGAATCAAAGGGTGGTTAAATCTACTCAGTGACAGCTCTTTTACTCCGCGCCGACACTCCCGCGTTTGCTGCTCGGTCGCTAAACTCTCTCTCTCTCTCTCTCTCTCTCACTCTAGCTTGGTGTAAATTGTGTGTGTGTGTGTCTGTGTGTGTGTGTGTGTATATGTCACATTTCAAACACATTTTTGAGTCAGATTTTCTGCATAATATGTGTGCATATGTATTTGTGGGTGGGCAAAGACGGTTCACCGCTGCGAGGTTCCTCTTTCCAGACTTGTCAGAAATTGGGATCACGGCACTGTGCTGTAAAATCACGCAGCATTGATTGTATGTGCGCGGCATAGTTAGTTGTCTGTTGCTAGTTAGGATCGCAGTTGGGATGGCAGTCTGCTAGAGGGGGTTTGAACAGTAGGGATGCTAGGCTAGCAGGGAGGAAGCAGGGAGGAAGATGTAAACAGAATCGAGGCTAGACACCCACTGAAGCGGCTTACTGCTAGCGGGTCTCGTCTAGTGTTGCTCGTGGCAGCGGGAGAGGGGAAGTGCGCGTGGGTTAGGGTGCACATCTGTGCGTATTGTGTGCTCGGCCATGCGTTGGCGCCGTGATAGAGGGCACCGCGGATCAGCAGTCAGACAGACTAGGCGCTGGCACCGCCGTTGCAACCGGCCGACCGTACACACGCACAAACACACAGGTGAGCGACTGTGCGCACACTTAAACTAGTTTAGCTATTTTATCAGGCCATAATCTTCTCTGCTTTGAGGTGTTCTCATTAATATCCGGGGTTTTGCTGGGTATTGTCGAGGTTTTCTCTACATAGCAATTTGCTCTTTGCACTTAAAGTGGTGTAAGAAATATTTTTTTGAATGGGGAAGATTAGACCAATGTAATTTGCAGGCTTTAGCGTTTTCCTTAAATTCGTTTAATTAAGTGACATGTTTCCAGCTGAGAAGTCGTCATCGGCCCTTAATCTTGATCCAAATGTTCCTCTGCACACACTGATATCTGTAACCCTACTAAATCACACCATTTGAGGAAATGCTTTAGTTTAAAATGACTCAATGTTGCAGTGGGAGTCGTACAGGAGTTGTGTTATAAGGGGAATTGAATGTTGAGATAATATCTTACAATGAACAGTGCAAATCCACTTAGACGTAACGTAATTCTTAAGTGCTGCCAATCATCATGGCAGGCCAGTCGTTTAACACAGTGGGGATAGAGGAAAATACAGACGCCCTAAGTAGCTAATTATACAAAGGGAAATCGGTGGAACGTTTATTCTTCACCGTAGAATGCTTCCACTCTACTAAGGTTTGCTTTTGTTGCCACGGAACATATTGCATACAGTCCACAATAACTCAAAACTAGCTCAGGTATCAAAACAGCATTACACTTCATATTGTAAAAGAAGGCCCAGAATCTAGGTGCTATCTGCATAGAGCGGAAAAGCCTGCAATACAACATGCATACACTATTAAGACCTAGTAATTAAGTGCTAGAAAAGTGTCACATTGGACAGTCCTTAGACAATAGTCAGAGCGGTGACATGAAGTAAAAATGTCTGTGGTTCAGTGCTTATCATGAACTTCCTGAACCAGCAGCCAATAGAACGAGTCCTGTGGACAGAGGAAGCCCAGATTAGGCCAAACATCAGAGCATTGGAGAGCGGATCTCTTTCAGACCCCAGTAATCACATTGAGCAGTGCTATCCCTCTATC